>JBBPFQ010613729.1:0-15792 GCA_037974815.1 Kaempferia elegans | reverse complement strand
ACTAATTATATATATATATATAACAGGCATGTTATGTCTTTTTTCCAACTTTTAAAAATAAAATAATGAATAATAAAATTGTGTAAACTGAAAATAGAAAATTAAGTATATATCTGAAAAAAATTATAAAAAGAATTATGAAATATAATTTTCTATCAAATTTATACCATTAACTATTTTTTATAAAATAATGAATATAAATTGTAAAATTATTTTTTTAATCAAACATAATAGCATGTTGTTGAAGTCATCCAGTCCATTACTGCCGACGTCATGGTTGGTCCTTGCTTGCCTCACAAATTATTTCTATTTCTATTTTTTTTTTTCTTTTTTTTTTAAACTATAAGATTTGTTGATCCTTGAATTTTTTAGCCGGGTGCATGGGCGACATTCTGTATACTGTATGGGTAGTTTAGATCTTTTGTATCATAATTTCTGGTTTAGCGCACATCAGCCGTTGGATCAGATCAAGAGAGATCAATATTTTGATCTGATTTTTGATCCAACAGCTGATGTGTGCTGGATCAAAAATAGACCAGAGATTATGGTACAGAGGATCCCAACTACTGTATGGGGTATCTTTCTTTCATATATTGAAAGACGCGAGTCGTGGTGACGTGTATACGCGTGGCCCAATTAAGAAATTTTTATATATTGATCTATCTATGATATTTAAAAATAATTATAACAAAAATAAAATAATAAAACAAAAAAAATGTGGGTCCGCGTCTCATATTCTCTCTTCTGCTGAATCCCAAGTGCTAGTGTTAAAATAAAAGTCAACGTCAACGACCATTGAATTACATTATCATGGGTGGGACCACTGCTGGCGCCTGTCTCTTTCATCGATCAGGACTGTGTATCGCCCATGCACCACATCTGATCCATTATATATAGTTTCTACATTTGAGCAAATTAACTACTCCGATCATCATGGCGACTCCCGGCGTCGGCGCGTCGCCGTCCTCCTCCTTGAATTGCTCCTCGTCGGCGCCATCATCGTCACAAAATTCGTTGGAAGTGGAGCGATTAATCCAGGAAATGATCACCTGCGGCATCATGCTACTGTTCTCGCTCACCTTCTTCATATCCGCCATCAAGAACCGGCTTTGGCACACCAACAAATGCGTCGGTATAGTGCATAAATACCTTCTCGTCCAGATGCTCGAGCCGCTCATGAACATAACCACCTTCTGCCTGCTCTCCAAACCCTTGGAGAATATCTACGTTGTCTGGGGGTCCATCCTGATGATCGGCCACTGCACCCTCTTCGGCATCACCGAATTAAGCACCGTCAACGATCCCCACTCCGTCAAGATGCTCTTCATCGCAATGCTCACCTTCGATTTGGTGAATGTGACCCGCAAATTATCAGACTGCCAGGATACGGACGATAGCATTTCTGACTTCTTCATCAACTTGTGGGTCATTTGGGTGGTGATCGTTCTGAGGGCGGCGGAAAGGCTGTTACGTTTTGAGGCCGCCAAGCGCACCTACGAGGATGATTCCACCATCTACGCCGTCTCCAACTATATGCGATATTGTCAGTTCGACAATCAGACGAGTGATAGTAGTACTAGCGCTGATCCGGTTTACAAACAAGGGCATAAATACATCGTCAGCGGAGAAGAGAGGATATCACTTCGGATGGAGATGAATAAGCACGATAATAATAAGGTGCTGATGGTGCCTGTTTTGGACCATAAAGTGATCACATTGGACAAGTTGCGGGACTGCAAAGGCGACCTGTTCAGCTGCCAGAAATTCAAAGACATGTGCCTCTCCTTCGCCTTGATGAAGCTGCTCAAAAGAAGGTACGTACGTATATAATTGCTATTTTACATATATATGATCAGTACTCATTCACTAAATTGGATGCATGAGGTTTTAGATATGATTTTGCAAGACAAAATCAAGGTGTCATCGATCGTTGAAAGTCTGATATGACTTCAAAATTAAAATATACGTTTCGGCTAGATAAATTTATATTATTAATTTACTCTGAACCGTTTACGGGTGAATAAGAAATTAATTAGTTAAAGTTGTGTCCAGAAATAACGTTAAGGAAAAGATAGAGTTTTAGTCCCACATCGCTAACCAGCGAAAGCTAAAGTTTCCTTATATGTGTTACTGTGTTAATGTTGCTAATACAAAAGCACAGGTGTTTGGACAAGCAGGTGCTTGCACCTGCGAGCCCGCCACGCATGCAATAACATTTTTTTGGCGCACGTGACATATGACTATGCAGATAGCAGTGACTGGACTGCTGACTGGATCAACAGACGGCAACCGTCGGATCGAAGATGGTGATAGATCGTAGAGTGTACGATCTGGATCGTAGATGACTCGATATCATGATCTGAGTAAAAATCGAACCATTGATGAGGAGACTTAATTTGAAGCGTCGGATTAAATGAAGTAATCTGACGGCTGAGATCAAAATGGGATGAAGAGTTATAACGGATGAGATCAGATTAGAATTTAAAGAGTTATATCTGACATTAAAAGCTGGTTAAAGGGTTACTAAAGGTTACTATATATAGATCCCACTCCTTTGGAAATTTATTCATTCAAGCATTTACATTCATCCATCTTCTGCATAGAGAGTCTGAGTAGCCTATGAGAAGGTTCGCCGATCTCGAAATTTAGAGTGCTACTATTTCGAGACGACGTCGTAGGACCTCACATGAGTATTATCTCTCGATGGCATGTTGGTTTACCGTTTATCTAAGGATGGTAGCTAGGCAGGCTATTACTTTTAATTTGTAGGTGCATGGCAGATAAGACTTAGAAAATGTGATGAGATGAGTAGGTATCACAGTTTCATTTGATTATATTAAATATGTTTTGTTTTACCCATGATACCCTATCTAAACATCTAGTAAATTAAATATTATGATAATGACACAACAATAACAATAAGTGAATTTTATCCTACTAAATGGAATGGACTATCATTCTATCATTAAGTTCTATATATCTCTTATTATATCATCATATATATATTTAAATATATTTAATCTTATTTAATATGCATATTTATTATAGTTCACATATCTCACTTAAAGCATATTTATTGGTCATTTATATATATGCATATTTGTATCATCTTAAATATGTATTCAGTAGTTTTTTCTCGATAACTCCAATCATTATTTTCTCTCTAGCATTCTAATTTGTTATCATATCCATCTTGGTATTTACGCACATCTACCTTACAATCTTAATCTCTTTGACTCACATTTTCTGCTCATGTATTTAAGTCATAATCCAACATTCAACTACATATAACATATATAACAGATCTAACCACTATTTTATAGAATTTCCCTTCAAGTTTTATAAGTATTTATGCTTACAAAGAGCATTTAACGCTTTGCTCAATTTCAACAATCCTACTTATATTCTATATAAGACATATGTTTAACTCTTCATCCTTTTGTAATAAAAAATAAAAAAATCTAAATACGTAAAGTATTTAATTACAAACAACTCATTATCTTTTATATTAACAATTATTTTATTATTTCTAATATTACTAAACTTAAATTCTATATATTCTGTCTTTACTCTACTAAGTCTAAAACCTTTCACTTCTAGTATTTTTCGCTAAGATTCAAGTTTAGTATTTACTTCTTCATATGTTTCATCCATCAAAATAATAACATCTGCAAATAACATGCGCCAGTATCATATTTTAGATGTGTCTAGTGAGTTCGTCATTAGTGTAAAAGATAGAGACTTAAAAATGATCCTTGACATAACCTTATACGTATGAGAAATGCTTCAGTTAATCCACTTAGAGTCTTCACTTTTGTCATTGTATCTTCATACGTCTCTTTAATTAGTTCAATATACGCTATGCTAGTACCTTTATTTTCTAGAATTCTCCATATCATTTCCCTTGGACTCTATCATAAGTTTTTTTAAGGTCAACGAATACCTCTTATTTCTATTCCAGTCACTTTTCAATTAATTGTCTGAGAAAATGTATTACTTCTATTATGACCTTACATATATAAATTCAAATTGATTTTCAATTATCTTGGTTTCTTTTCTTAGTCATTTTCTATTACTCTTTCCAAAAGTTTCATCATAGGACTCATTAATTTAATACTCCTATAGAATAATTTTATAAACCATCCAATATCTTGTTTCCCAATACATTTCTATACCTCTATCGGAATAGTATTTGATCCAACTACTTTTCCAATGTGCATCACATTTAAAAACTTGTTCGATTTCTGAAGTTTAAATTCTACGATAAAAATTTAAATTTCTATACTCATTTGACCTACTTAAATTACCTAAGTTAGTTGATCATTTAAACATTCATTAAAAAGTCAATGAAAATATATATTTCATTGCTCTTTTATTTCCTTATCATTTAATAATACCTTATTGCATTCATCTTTAATACATCTTATTTGATAAAATATTGTCTTTCTCTCTAGCTTTAGTTATTATGTAAATGTCTTTTTCGTCGTCTTTTATATCTAATTTTCGATATAAGCGTTCAAAAGTTTTGTTCTTGGCTTCATTCACTTATTTCTTGGCCCCTTTCTCTGCTATTGTATACTTTTTAAAAATTTTCATTCTTACATGTGTATAATATTTCATAAATAGTTAGTTTTTCTTCATTTTCTCATGTACATTTTTATTCCATTCCACCACCAAGATTGTTTACTTGGTTGTGCATTTCCCTTTGACTCACAAGTACATTCTTGGTTACTATTTTCAATTTTGATACAATTTTATCCCATGTCGTATTCGAATCACCATGTATTTCTCCTAATACCCTCTCCTTATATATGTTTTGCTTACCATCCTTTAACTTCAACTACTTGATTCTAAAAGTTGTGTATATTTTTCTTATATTGATACTATGCTTAAAGCTTATTTCTCCAACACTACTTTGGGTAGTTAAGTTTTTTCTAGGGATAACCTTGAAATCTTTATAATCTTTGTATCCTTTTTTTTCTAACCATAAGAAAGTCAATTTGTGATTTGTTATTCTCGCCTTTCAACGTACTAGATTTTCTTCTCTTTTCTTAAAAAACAGATTAGCTAGTATAATGTCATATGTTATCGCAAAAATCCAATATAGTTTTTCTTCTTCATTTTTTGTTCCAAACTCATAATCCCTATGCACATTATTATATTTCTCATTTAGATCTCTTCCTATTAAAATCATTTCAGTTGATAGAAAGTTTGATAATACCTCATTTAGGTCGTCCCAAAATCTAGATTTGGTATGTTCATCTAATCCTTAAGGTGCATATATGCTAATTACATTAATAGTTTCTTTTGTCACAACTATTTTGAGAGCTATAATCCTATCTCCTTTTTAACTACTACATTCTTTAGCGAACTATCGACAACAATAACTATTCCATTTATTGTTTTACTCATTTCTGTGTACCATAACTTAAAACTCGAATTGTTTATCATTTTTGTCTTGTCTCTCCCACCCAATTTGTCTCTTGTACGTACAAAATATTAATTCTTCTTCTAATCATCGTGTCTATTATCTCTATTGTTTTACCAACAAGTGTTCTTAGATTCTTTATTCTCTTGCATATTTAACACCACACTCAAGTTTTCATGGAGATGTAGTGGTCCTTACCGAGACGTTACAATCGAACCTTGAAATGCGTTCTTTCCCAGGAACATCCTAGCATTAGCATTTGACAACCTAACGCGCAATCATTGCCCCTTTTCATCTGTACCGGCACGGGCAGGTTTGATAAGTGAAAAAACGATGACTAAAAAATTAGGAATCAATTAATTATTCAATAAGTTTTTAATTTGAGTGCTTAACAAGAGGCAGAGAGGGATTATAACTCATATATGTTGAATAAATGATTATTTATTTTTTCATCAACATTTAAAGAAATGATAGCTCTGAGCTTTGCATAGTGCAATTCTCATATAGAAATCAATAAAGGTTGGCTTCCACATTTACCAACTAATGTAAAATATAGTATTGTATAGAGTTAATACTTTATCCTACTTGTGAATTTTGTGTTTGATTCTTAGAATTAGTTTAGTTGTAATTGGTTGTATTTATTTTCTCATATGTTCATATTATTCTTTCTTAATGCTTCTGTTAAGATAATTGTCATTTTGTTCATCAGGGAAATACATTCATATAGGGGAGTTAGGAGCTGGGACTTGTTGCCAAACACATTGCTCATATGACTTTGCATAGATGACATGCAGGATGGCTGCTGGTCAACAGAAGAAACGGTTAACAAGTTCTAATATCCATGAACAATTCAAAGGAAAGAAGAAAAGGCAGGACTCATCTGATTGCATATTAAATCTAAGATGCCATATAGATTTGGAATGGGATGACATTCAAAGAAGAGTTGGGGCAAAGAAGGAACAAGTTGGCCTTTCATGGACAGACATCACTCCCTTCCTTGATATTGTTTCCCCGTCTCATAATGGTTTGGCCGATATCATTGCTGTTCCACAAGAAATGTTTAGCTTGGACAATTTGATGAATGTGCTTTCTCATGAGGTATGATTGTCCATATGCTAATGGATTCTGCTTATCATTTGTATCTCTTTTAATTCACTAATATGCTAAAAATATATGCTCTAAGAATTTGTCAGGTTTGGGCAACTTGTCTCTCAGAATCAGAGCGAAAGCTTCTCACTCAGTTTCTTCCTAGTGGGAAAGGTGCAGAACAAATAGTTCATTCATTACTTAAGGGCGAAAATCACTATTTTGGAAACCCTTTCTTGAAATGGCAAGTGCATTTTTCATTGCTTAATAAATGCACATGGTCAATTTGTGACAATTCAAAGATTTACTTAAGTTTAATTCTTATGCTGGAACTGGTGCCATTAAGATTTTTTGCTTCTAGAAAGGTTTGGCTATACGAGGATAAAGACCTTTGCCATCTTTTCTTTAGTCTCTTGAAAAGCTATGGAGATAGACGGATAAATGAAAATCTCATCCATTTTTTAAGACAATTTATGATAAGAGTCATAATAGAACATGTTCTTTATGAAGCATGTATAATGGTAGCAAAAACAGGGAAGTTCGAAATTTCCTAAAGTGTCTTCAGTTCAAGGCAGCCCTTAATTGCCTAATTTTGTGATCTGTAGAAATGCCTTGAACTGAAATGATAAACTTGACGAAGAGTATCTAAGATTGTAGGAGGTGCATTTCTCAGATTGGCGTATCCTGGAGGAATCCAACAGAATTTTATATTGGGATTCTTGTGAAGTAACAAATTCTTTGTATGAGAGAGAACTGACGAGGATGGGCTGGTCTCTTCTGTGTAGTTAATCTTCTCCCTTCAACTGTTGTTCATCATCATCATCATGATATGTGGTGTTGGCATTGATCAAAAAAGGATGTTGCCACCATTGAATTATAATTTCTGAAATTTGAGGGGTACATTAGAATTTGTGAGTTTGAGGAATAGTAACTTTACCCAGGGCATTACTGCCTTAATCTGATGTTCGAATCAGTCTTTATCCTGTACCGTGTACCAATCACTCTGCGTGGTCTCTTTGCTTGGTTTGTGTGAATGGTGAAACCGGTATATGCTGCTCATACTGTCCAGTATCATATGAATTTTAACCTCAGTAGTTCTGTTCTTAACAAACTTGGACTAAATGGAATATATTACCTATCTTAATGGTGTGTGTTGGGGGTTGAACTGTAAAAAAACATTGCCTGCAAGTTATATATGAGAGCTGTATACTAAGACTAGCTTCCTGAGGATCTTAATGGAAATTACTGTTCATTCCTACAGTTTCCAATTTGCCAATCTGCTAGGTTGAAGTAATTGTCTGATACACTATCCAGGTCTACTTCACTTTGTGCTGGAAATCTTCATCCAGACAATGTTTTGCAAGCAGAGCAACAATCTCTACTGAATAAGAAGGCATATTATTCTGAGATAAATAAGTATCATAAAGGGTACGGGCAGTGTGAATAAATTGATTGTACTTTTTTTAATAGTTAAAAACAAACAATTATATATTATGTTTGTGCTTGCAGCATGCTAAGGGTTATAAAAAATTGGAAAGAGGAATGGTTAAATTGCAAGGATCCAGAGAAATTGTGGAGGTAGGTTTTCCATCTTTTTTTTCTTATACTTGTGGACGGACTTAGTTTTACATGTGTCCATTTTACAGAAATCTTAGTTTCACTCTTTATAATTTTTATACTTAATTCACTCTTTTAGTTATTTGAGATTTAAGAGAGAATAGGAACAAAATACTATGGAGCTCACATTTTAGTATTTGTTCCAGTACCTTTGGTGGATTTCTGGTAAGTTGCACATCTGCAAGTTATGTGGCATATCTAACAGTTTGGTATGGTTAATTTCAACACATATGCTTGGTTCTGTAACCATGAGGACGGACTACTTTTTATGCTATCAATGATTCAGTTCACATCTTAACTGTAATGTTCTTTAGTATTCCAAAATTTGGTCTGTGTTAGTGTTCACATGTTAACAGAAAATTTCAGCAATTTGCCTCTTTTTAGTGAAGCCTCATTGCTTGAAATCTCTTTCATAGTTTACACTGTTGTTTGCTTGAAATCTCTCTCCTCCACCTCCCTCTGTCCTCTCCCTTCCTCTACTTCCCTAGAAGTAGACAAGTTTTTTTTTTTTCTATCCCCTTCTCCCTCTTCTTTCATTCCCATCCCTCCCTCTAACCTCCATCTAAGCAGACACTTAAACCAAATATCACATCATGTTCAAATGAGAGAGTTGTCTCAGTGACCTATAAGCATATCCATTGCTTCAAAATGTCTGAACCTAACTTAATAGAAATATAAGCCCCTCTTATTAGTCCTACAACTTTCCATCTAGAAATAACTTGGGGAGTCATATTCTAAATTTGTGTTTTTTGCATTTTTGGCCAATACCATGTATGTCCAATACAGATTGCATACCTTGAAATGCATGTGATACTAAAATACATCTTTTTATCAATTTTTCTTCAAAACTTATAGTCAGTTAAGTTTTTTGTATGTTCTGTTATTTTAAGCTAGTGATCATGATTCAAATGTTTGATATTTTGATTTATTGTGACAAAACAACACTTCCGTGATCTGTTCTTTTATTTTAGAAAAGATATCACATATCTACTATTGTAATATAACTAGTGAAAATTTTGTACTGTGATAAATTTCTAATCTACTTACAATTAGCATTAGAAGTAAACCAATTTCTTCCATTATGATTACTTGGATATATATGGTCTCCGCTAATATTATTGCCAGTTCCATGAACACAGCTTAGTAGTGTCTATATGTCACTGAGCTGAATATATATGCAGTGATGGATATACCAAGAACAAGCAAGGGAGTTTAGCTACTTCCACTGAAGAGGCTAATGACCTTCCAATCTCCAAGAGGGAATTAAGACCTGATATGGATGCTGATGATACCGATATATACATGTCATATATAAAGGTCAGATCACTTTTGTAGCCTTTTTTTACATAGGCAAACACATAAATATTGCAGTTTTTGTGAGTAGATTTAATTTATTAGATAGACAATCACATCATCCATAATTTTTAACTTGTCTTAATTCCAATTGTTTGGGATTTGACTTGAAGTTTTTTTATCCTCTGCATGAGGCTGTCACTAGTAATATTCAGATCTGTTAAATCATTTTAAATTAAATTAATTGTAATTTTGTCCATCTCTTTCCATCGCTTTAGCTATTTGGTTCAACCTAACTATAGAATATTACTAATTTTCTTTGAACATGTTCATGAAATCTTATGTGCACCAGATGCCCTTTATGTTCATGACATTTTATTTTATTTTCTCTCGTTTAATCAACTAGTGGAACAATCGTTAATGCATATGAAAACTTCACATATCCATTTTAGCAATTCTCATCTTTTATACATTTATTTTCTTAGACTGCTACAACAACTTAAAAAAAGAAGAAAGAACTTCCTTTGGTGGGGCATCCTTATAATCTATACCACTTAATTGTCTACTTTAGTTGATTGTCTACTTTAATTGATAAGAAGTGACAATTTGCCTGCTGATCAGGGATGTTCTTTTATGTTTTTGAGGAGAAACAATGTGAAGTTAGCACTTGCATACCAAACACTTCAAATAAAATATTTAAAACAAGTTACTAGGATGTGTGAAGATACAAACTAATGTGAGTTCTTGATTAGTTGATGGTAGTGATTCATATATATATAATTCCTATATATAAACTTTGCGTCGCACATAATCTAAGGTAATTGAACCCATTTCTTGGCTAAGTCAACTCTCTCCTTCTCTCCCCGTGTATATATATTTAGTTAGTTATATATTCATTTCTTTCTTACACTCATACTAGGGTATCGAATAAACACAAATCTGGATTGAGTCCAGTATATTTGTTCTGTTAATGCCAAATGAGAAATCTTTCTAAGAATATCAAAAGAAAGTATTCTGATTCTAGTGACAGTGAAATGGAGATGAATTGGTGTCTTAGAAATATGTGGCAGAACTTTGTTGCCAAGAACTTTGTTGCAACAAAGAACTTTGGATCTTATGACGTTTTGATTGTAGGAACCAAGAACTTTGTTGCAATAGTTGCTACTTCTCATCGTTTGATCATTGTGACTTGATGTTGAATAATATAACTAAAATACCAATGTTTGCTGTTTCCCGATCAAGTTGTTGTTGTTCCTTGCCACATCTCAGGAAACTTTTAGCAATTCATAAAAAAATAAGGGACCAGAAACTTTACATATGAATATGCTATTTGAAATATATAGAGATAGGGTGTATTGATTTAGAATCTTGATATGAAAATTTGATTTGAAATGTAGAACAATTTCTAATATAACTCTAAGAAGACGTGGTATGAGTCAATTTCAGGTGATTTTGTTGTTAATAAATAACTTTCTAAACAGACATGTTTTCCTCAAAGTTATTTGCATACTATGAAAAGAACCATGTAGGCGTTGGTCTTGGATTTATATCCTTATCTATTTTTCAATTTTTTTCTCACACAGATGTAGAGTATGAGAGTTTTGAGCTCAATGATTTGATTAGACATCGACTTAAATATAGCCATTAATCATTTCCCCTCTGATCTTTGTAGTGCATGTCAACATTGCTAATTTTGGTGCTTAACCTGATTGATTATGTATATAAATTTATGTAGGTCTTTGTGAACCTACCAGGTATGGCCTAAATATAAAGCAAGTTGCTCATTCCATAAAAAAAGATCTTAAGAACTTTATTAGTTATTGTAAAAATACTGAATATAAAGGGTCAATAAAAATAAAGAACTGCTGAATTTTCATCTTTAGCTTGGGAGTTTGGCATTTCTCTTAGGTTCAAAGAATTCCAGATTTTATGCTTACTATACTTTTGTTTGAAAATGCTAATTTCTTGTTCTTTTGGCATGCTTCAGGTAAGCAAGACACAACATCAGCTGGTCAAGAATTTAAAGCAATCTGCAGATGGTATTCAATATAAGTTGCTTGGTCGTTTGCTTGGTGATTTGAACTGCTTTCATGTTTATCCTTACATAACATTTGAGGAGGAAGAGAAACAGAAGTTGCATGAGCACTGGTCAGTAGATGTTTAAACTATTCATACTCAATTCTTTTTTTGTTCAGAAAAATTAAACCTTAACTCTTTACACACAGGTTGCGAATGGCAAACAAGGATCTCCCAGCAGCTTTTGAGGCTTCTGGGCAGAGGAAGATGGGCAGGGAACAAATGAGAAAATCTTTGGAACTGGAACTCACAGAGAAAATAAAGATTTTATTTGTTAAGGTGCCCTTTTTAAAATTTTATAGCTACTACATATCGATGGATAGATATTTTCTTATACTTGCATTTTCCAACAATGAATATTATGTTTTACTTGATATTAATTAAGAGATGTAGATATCTTGGAGCTGTTATTCAATCACAAAAAGATTGATGAAGATATCAAAGAAAGAGTAGTTACAAAGTAGTGTGGCTTCTAGATAATTGTCGTGTTCCTTAAGAGCATGTTTCCTAGTTGTTCCTTAAGAGCATGTTTCCGATTAGGAAAGGAATCAGGAAGGAAAGAAAGTGACAAAAAATTCTTAGTAGTTCCTTTTCTTCCATTTCTTTTGGTAGAAATGAGGGATGGAAGAGAAGGGGGAAAAATCCCATCTATATTGCATTTGTCTAATTTGGGCAAAAAAACTCATTTTCACATGCCTTAGAACTTAAATTCAAACTTAAAAAAATTTAAATTATTCTTAATTTTAATGTTTTTAGTAAATTATGTTTAAAATTAAGTTTTCCTCCTTTCCTTCAATTTAAGGAAACAGGTGGCTGAAAAAAAGTTTACAATTATTCCCCAACTTTTATTTTGCCTGCCCAGTTGTTTTCTCTAAAGGAACCAGAACTTTAAAGGAAATTTTATAAAATATTGGTACCATCTGGTATGCTTTATAGATTAAAGTATTGGGCTGTGCCTCCGCAAGCGCTGATCGCTTGGATGTGCCTTTGCGAGCACTTCTTGATTTATTGGGAAACTTTTGTAGGGTCGGACCGGTCACCTCTAGGATTAGTTGGTTCGAAAAGATGGATATCTAAATTATCAAAAAAAAAAAATATTGTACTGAGGAAGCAATATGTAAAAATTAATATAACAAAGATAAGTATGATAAGATGGAGCTTACTGGGTTAGATAAAATAAAAAATTATTAATATTAAAGAGCAATAAGGTGTACTTCTAATAGGTTGAGATGTACAAACATGTTTACAGATGATCAATAGATTTTGTAGTTGGAGAGGAGTTGGAATCTATAGAGTGAAAGGACTAAGGGGTAGATGGAGACTCAACAAAAAAACATTGGTCAATATAAAAAAATAATTTATTCGAATATCATTAGCGAGATCACCTTACGTAAAATTCAATAGAGGATAATATTCATGAAGTTAATCTCAAATAGTTGGGATAAACGTAACTGCTGGGATCCATTGTGTTGGTATGGTAGAGAGAAATGAATGCCACTTGTCACCTATGTACAAAACATTGTAGCAGAAAGTAGTTGAACACTAAAATAAAGAAAATAAAGTAGACGACACCAGAGTTCTGCAGTTCACGATTTTCCAGCATCACTACATCCACGGTCTAATTACACAAAGTCCACTATCTTTCTCCTCTTCAATTAAGCATTGGATGTGAGGAAACCTCTTACCGATTCAACAAAATACAAACAATAAACTAGGAATAGAATAGAACAGTGAAAGCTCTCGAGGTGCAATATCTAGGTGTGGTTTTGCACTTGATAGATGTCTTGCAGTTCACTTTGAATCTTGTTGTTTACTATTCTAACAATCATTAGTCGATTGATTATCAGCCATGATTCGACTGATCTGTCGGATCTTATTTGAATCATGCTGTTGAAACTTTCATTTTAAACTCTATTTGTACTCGCCGTTGTAGCATCAGTTAAGTAGAATTATCAATAGTCTGATTGACCAGTGCTCATTAGACTATGCCAATCAACTCCATTTTGCGCTTTATTATGTTCATTTTGTCCAAGTCTGAACCATGCATCGACATTCTCACCATCAGTTAACTTCTCTAGCTAAATACCCCAATCAGACTTAACTTGGGGTATTGGACTACCGATCAATTGATACCCACTTATCAACCAACTAGGACAAACCACCAATCCCTTATACAGGGTGTGGTTTTCTCTGCCATCAATTCACAGGATCTGAACACAAGTTACGACCACATTAAGGTTGAGTCCGCCTTTGTTCGTGTTTACCATTTGTGCCTTATATATAGTTTACTCCACTCACATCTCACATGTAATTTATCCAAATTTTGATGTCTTTTCACGTCCTTTGGATATAATGAGCCGTTAGCTTCTTCCCTTGGATGCTCCTTGTCTTGCGGTTCCTTTGATGGTAGTGCCATCCTTCTTTGATTTTCATGGACCTTGTCCTGCAGTCTTCGAATGCCAACACCATCCTTCTCTGCATACCTTGTCCCAAGCCATACTTCTCCGATCATATGAACCTTGAGTTATTGAGCCATCAACCATCTTGGTCGCGCCAAGGCAACCTGAATACCTTGTAGATCCTATGCAACTTAACATATATATCATGCAAAAAATCTAATTTAAATCCTTTGCCCAGCTCACAAAAATACTTGGTTGCATCACAACGGTAGGGGACGAAGGCTCCAATATTAACGTCAAATTTAAAAAATATCCATCGGTATTGTTGTGTGCTGGAATGTTTTGATTGCAAATTGAACATATCTAACAGAGTTTGCATCTTTAATTTGGTTTTTGCGGACGATTGCTGTCTCAAATTACTAGAAATCTTGGGTCATGAAGTTGGCACAATCAGTAACCAATGATGGAGGTGCATAATCCATTGATGGCGTGAAAATATAAGATATTGGGCTATGCAAGGATTGATATTAATGGAAGAAGGTAGAATGACAAAAATATCAGTATCTTTTGATGGTGGAGCAGTGAACTCGGACTATTCTTGTGTTATCATGTCCTCATTAGCATCCAATTCCTAAGAATGAGTCTGAGGCGCAGAGAGGGATT
Organism: Kaempferia elegans; assembly: GCA_037974815.1. Lineage (NCBI taxonomy): Eukaryota > Viridiplantae > Streptophyta > Magnoliopsida > Zingiberales > Zingiberaceae > Kaempferia > Kaempferia elegans. The sequence goes on along the minus strand of JBBPFQ010613729.1, from coordinate 1,230 downwards.
ATGAATACTGTGATGTAGAAGTTTGATGCTAATGGAATCTTGAATGATGGTGTTGTGACAAGATCTTTCTCATGACTGATCGTCCATAGTCGGAAGAGATGTGTAACTGATTGTGGAAGTAAAAGGAGAAGGCCAGCAAATATAGGAAAATGGTCCAACTGGTGAATGTGTTATGTGGGCAATGGGCACAGTCACAATAACTGATGCCAATAAATGTAAGAATCGAGGGATGCTGATGGTTAGCCAGAGGCAAACTTTTTGAAGATTCAAAGTCTAGTTTCATGATAGGTTCCAGTCCTTGACTAGGATGAGATGGTGACAATGGTATATTTTAGTTGTGTTGATCAACACCAGTAGGAAGAAACAGAGGAGAGGGAGGAGGACAAAACAGAAAATGGAGGAGCAAGATAAGGACACTGTCTATTGCATCTTGAAGAAGAGTTGCTGCCACAACATTGCCACGTCTCAAAGATGCAAGAAGAGGTGCTACGTGCATCTCAAATGGAGAACTGTTTCTATTTACATCGTAAGGAAGAAAGAAGAGGTTACCGATTGTCCACGTCCTTAAGGTAGAAGGAATAAACTCATTTTGTCTTGAAGTAACAAGTGTTCCACTTTGTCTCAGAGGAAGGATACGCATAAAGGGGAAGATTGGATGAGCAGAAGAATCTTTTGTAGATGCAATCATATTTTGATGTGTGTGTCAAGAGTTTAATTTAGGTTGTCTTGTTGCCTTGATATGTGTTTATGTCATGCATGACTTGGAGAAACACATGAATATCTCATCCAAGGGCTCGGGTCTTTGAGTCGGTGAAGGATGATGCATCCGAGGGACCGCCGGATGAGGAGCAACAAAGTGAAGTCGAGGAAGCGAACTTCAAGGTAACGCAAAGGATGACACAGAGAGGAGCTGCGACTCAAGTGCATCCGAGGGACAAAGGCCGAGGAAGAGGGTTTCAAAGGGCGACTCCGGAAAGAATGAGTGTGAGAATTTGTAGTGTGCCAGTCGACTAGCACAGTGATCAGTCGACTGATATCGGGAATCAGAAACGCACAGAAGGTTCTGTGCTTGATGGCAATGAAGGGCAGTCGACTGGCTTCACTACCAGTCTACTGGTAAAGAGTGATTGGCAGAATCCCGGATTCTACAGGGATTCATTGTGAGAGGCCAACGACTACACCAGTCGATTAGTGTCGGGCTGAGTGAATTTTATACTCCACTCTCTCCTC
>JBBPFQ010612633.1:0-15795 GCA_037974815.1 Kaempferia elegans | reverse complement strand
GCGTGAATACATAGCTCTGCATGCTTTTCGCCATCTTAACACCCAGGTTACATATACTACCTTAAATTGAAGATTTAAGAATTTTCTGGATCTGATGCTAATGTAACCAAGTTAAACAGATGCAATCTGCAATATTGAAGCCTAGTCCGGAGCATTTTCCAAAGTATGAAGAGCGACCACCTGCTATGCCTGACTGTTTTACCCAAAATTTTGTAGATCATCTACATAGGACTTTCAATCTTCCACAGTTGGCTGCAATCCAGTGGGCTGCTATGCACACTGCTGCTGGTACCAATAGCAGAGGAACTAAGAGACAAGATCCTTGGCCTTTTACACTTGTTCAAGGTCCACCAGGAACTGGAAAAACACATACAGTTTGGGGAATGCTTAACGTGATTCATCTTGTCCAATATCAACATTACTACACTGCACTGCTCAAGAAACTTGCACCTGAAAGTTATAAGCAAACAACTGAGATTAATTTAGTGAATGCCAGCAGCGGATCAATAGATGAAGTCTTACAGAATATGGACCAAAGTCTCTTAAGGACTCTTCCAAAACTTTGTCCAAAACCAAGAATGCTAGTGTGTGCTCCTTCAAATGCTGCCACAGATGAGCTGTTAGCTCGGGTTCTTGATCGTGGCTTCATTGATGGAGAGATGAAAGTTTATCGACCTGATGTAGCTCGTGTTGGAGTAGATTCACAGACCCGAGCTGCTCAGGCAGTGTCTGTTGAGCGAAGAACTGAACAACTTCTGCAGAAAAGCCGTGATGAAGTAATTAAATGGTTACATGACTTGAAATGTCGTGAAGCTGAACTGGCACAGCAAATAGCTCGTCTGCAGAGAGAGCTCAGTGTTGCAGCTGCCGCTGGTAGGTCACAAGGATCTGTAGGTGTTGATCCTGATGTTCTCGCTGCTAGAGATCAGAACCGTGACATGTTTCTCCAGTATCTTGCTGCAGCCATAGAGAACAGGGATAAAGTTCTTGTTGATATGTCACGATTCCTTATACTGGAAAGCAAATTTCGTTCTGGGACTAACTTTAATATGGAAGATGCTCGAGCCAACCTTGAAGCAAGTTTTGCTAACGAAGCTGAGATTGTTTTTACAACTGTTTCAAGCAGTGGCCGGAAAATATTCTCTCGTCTCACCCATGGATTTGATATGGTGGTTATTGATGAGGCTGCTCAGGCAAGTGAAGTTGCAATTCTCCCGCCACTGTCACTTGGTGCTGCAAGATGCGTTTTGGTAGGTGATCCACAGCAACTTCCTGCAACTGTTATCAGTAAAGCTGCTGGAACTTTACTTTATAGCAGAAGTCTGTTTGAGAGATTTCAGCAAGCAGGATGCCCGACACTATTGTTATCTGTTCAGTATAGGATGCACCCTCAAATTCGTGATTTCCCATCACGCTATTTCTATCAAGGGCGTCTGACTGACAGTGAGAGTGTTGTTAACTTAGAGGATGAAGTATACTATAGAGATCCTCTGTTACACGCTTATGCATTCTATGACATTACACATGGAAGGGAGTCACATAGGGGAGGGTCTGTCTCTTACCAGAATGTTCATGAAGCTCAATTTTCTTTGAGGTTGTATGAACATTTGCAGAAGTTTGTCAAATCAAATGGTGGGAAAAGGGTTACTGTTGGCATAATTACACCTTATAAATTACAGCTTAAATGTCTTCAACGAGAATTTGAGGATGTGCTCAAGTCTGAAGAAGGTAAGGACATATACATCAATACGGTTGATGCATTCCAGGGTCAGGAGCGTCATGTAATTATCATGTCGTGCGTGCGTGCCTCAAATCATGGAGTGGGATTTGTTGCTGATATACGCCGAATGAATGTTGCCCTTACTCGAGCTAGGAGGGCCTTATGGGTAAGCAATTTTCTTAACTTAAGATACCATTTTACTTGATGTACCTAGTTTTTCTTAAGATCTTAAGATATCTTTGTCGAATATTTCTTTATGATTGCAGGTGGTTGGCAATGCTAATGCGCTCATGCAGTCTGAAGATTGGGCTGCGTTGATTGATGATGCTAAATCAAGAAAATGTTTCGTTGACATGGAAAGCATCCCAAAGGAATTCTTGCTACACAAAGGATCTGCTACGGCTCCTGCAAAGTCGACATTAAATAGCACAAGGAGTTCGCGAAGTGGTCATAGACAAAGGCACTTAGATGTGCTCCCAGAACCCAAGTCTGGAACACAGTCTGAAGATGAAGATAAGCCCAACCATTTCCCTCCATCTAGAAATGGAAGCTATAAAAATGTAAAGATGAATGACGCTTCATTAGATGATATTGGCCATTCAATCGAAAAGTCTAAAAATGCTTCTCAGTATAGCATGGCCAAGAGGCAAAACACTTCTGGATCTTCAAAATGAGAGATACAAGTTCACATCAACAGGCATGTCTTTCTTCCATCATTGAGCTTAAAATTTTGAACTGTCTGGCAAGGTCAGGGAGCTTTGGTCTCACAGGCAAGACACTTTTGGTCATGGCTCTTCCGCTACCACTTGGGTGGATAAATTTGTGATACATGATTATGATTAGGAGAATGGTCAGCAAATGATGATGGCTTTCCTGCCGCTCTGCGCCAGATCCCAGAGGTGGGAAGATCCGTGCTGCACAGGGCCTGGAGACCAAGCGCCTCTTGATCCCCATGTAAGTTTTACGAAGCAAAATGTGTTTTGGAAGGAACCTTCCACTAACAGCAGACCTTGTTCCTACTGCCAGTTGAATTGCCACAATTTCAGACCATCACACGTTGATAACGACGGGGATTACACGGTTAGTGCAGTCATATCTTATTGGTCTTGGAAGATCATCAGGTAAATAACATCAGCGCGATTACACAGTCCCGTCATAACTTCACATATTTACTGTGCAGTATAATGCTTTAGGTTAAATTCCTTCTGTACAAACTGAGTTAGATCAAACCGTATTGGAGGGTTAACCTGACGGTAGGAAGATAGGGAAGGCGGCTGCTTTTGTTCATAACCTTTCTTTTTTGTAAGCTGTATTAAGTTGAATAGTTAATTAATTCTTTCTGTAATAGCGTACGAGAAATGCTCTATACATCAATTTGTCAAACTCCTAGACTTGCATTCACTTTGATACCGTCGATCTCATTGACAAAAGCTTATGCAATATTGTAGTAAAAGGAGATCATGTTTGCTCTATGCGTCTTTTATAGTTTGTCCTTCAATTATGTGAAGGGAGGTATATTACGAAGATAATTTATAATAGATTTTCAAATTGGTTAGGAGAGGTGAGAGATTTTTTTCAACGAAGACATGCGTTGAAAATTAATTTCTTATCTTATTATAGTAAATTTATCATCTTCTAATTAATTAGGAATAAAATTTACACAAAATTAATAAATATATAAACATCCTCTTCATTTACTTTGATTTCATGTAGCTTGGATGGCAGTGCCAAGTCACAAACAAAATAAGAAATTATAATTTGCAAATTTAACACACAAGACATACCATTATACTTATGTTGATGTAGTTTAATATCTTGATGAATCTAAAAGCTCAATGAGATCGCAGTAAGGTGGAATTGTATCTCAATGTTGTGATCCATGGTGGTAAATAATTATTTTAATTCTAACTATTTACATTTGACTGTATAATTATCCATGTTAGAGAAGTTTTCATTTTGGCCAGTGAAGTTTTTTTTTTTCCGAATACCCTTTCAGCTTTAAAGCTGTCAAGGATATATACTACATCACTATTTCAATCAAGGACTTAATGGAGCTATCGGATAGAGGTACAATGACAAAAGAATAAATTGCAAGATTTATTTTGAAAATTTTAATGGAAATTTCCACACAGCCCGAAGAAAATTCTGATTCAGCCAGCCCGGCTCACAGCGTTGAGCGTCACAATGTACGCCTCTCAATCATCCTGCGAACGGCACATGGATGTTTGTTTGTCGTGGGACCGATAATATCACCTTTTTTTTCAAATATATTTAGCGGTTAATTTGATCTACTGGTGCAGCATACACTAAAATTGAAATGGTGCGTGACTGCGAGTTGAGAGATTCTGTAATTCTTTGTTTGTGCACAGCACGTTACAAATTGCCACATCCTTTTGGAAGATTGAGAATATGCCATGTATAAATACTTTCTTCTCTTTTATTCCTTGCGTCGTCGCTCCGTTTTTTCAGTGTCGACGAAGAATCGCCAACCGAATTGGACTGAGCCGATTCTTCTCCTCCTCTCTCCACTTCCCTTATTTCACCACGGTATCCGCACCTCGTCGCCTCCTTGGAGTTTCTTCAAGATTTGTTCTCAAACCTCCTGCAACGGGAAGTGGCAATCGACACCAAAGATCGAAGCTTTTCTCTGGTAATTGTCTTTTCATCTCTCTTTTTGTCCTATCTGTCCTTTTCTCCTCGATCTGTTTCGTCCTGCAACTGCATGTTTTCCCTTTTATCTTCGTTCCATATGTATATATATTTTGTTTGTTTTTTGTCATCTGACGAGTAAAGAGCCTACTTTTGTATTCATGTTGTTTTGTGTTTCAAAAGCAACGATTTTTTTTCCCCTTCAAATTTTGACATGCGCATTTGTGGAGATTCTAACATGTGGTGCCTGTTTTATATTGCATTCTAGGTGCTTGTGAATTTGACACTGTATTAACAACTCTGCTTGCAGCTGATCCCTTTGTCAATTTATACACAAATATATAAATATTCATTTTTTTAAAATTAAATAACTTTTAGTAAATGATGAACAATCAAGATTTATTGTACTTGAACGACCATTTTTCTGTAATAAATTAAGTATTTGTATTTTAGTATCCACTGAATTTTTCCAATTCGAAGTGTTGTTTTTGGTATCTGTGCATCTTAGTTATCTCTAAGCTTGTTGTCTCTGCACCAACTGTTAATTTGTATTCCCTCTTTTCTAATTTACATATTTTGTATATGCAAAAAAGGCTAGAAGATATTTCCATTGCAATTGCAGCTGTAGAACGAGCAAGACAAATTCATATTGTTAGTTCTCAATTAGAGTGGCTTGTACCAGAGTAGACCTGTGCTGGATCATACAATTTTATTTGGGTTCTCATACTTTTTAATATCAGGTACAATGGATCGCCTCGATGGCCAGGCCCGTCTCATGATTGTCTCTGATCTAGATTGTACAATGGTGTGGTAGCTTCAGTTTGTTCAATGTAGTAAATTCTACAATCATAGTTATTGTTTTTATGCGAAGAATTTTGCATTTTCTTCATAGGTTGATCATGATGATCCAGAGGATCTCTCACTGCTTAGGTTCAATGCACTATGGGAATCAGAATATCGTCACAATTCTTTGTTGATTTTCTCAACTGGGAGATCACTTGCTACGTACAAGAAGCTCAAAAACAAGAAACCGTTATTAACTCCGGATGTAACTATTCTATCTGTGGGCACAGAGATATTTTATGGTGAATCCATGGTGCCTGATGATGCTTGGGAGCATTACTTGAACCATAAATGGGACCGTGATATTGTCGTAGAGGAAACAGCTAAATTTCCTCAACTTACCTCTCAGGTATCCAACGATGCCAATTTTCTTTTCTTAGACCAAATAACGATTGTAAGTTATAATCACATATTTGATTTGTGAGCCTCAATGTCTGTTTGGTGTTGATGCAGCAAGCAGTAGATCAGAGCCCACACAAAGTGAGCTACTTTATACGAAACGATCACGCGGAGGAAGTGGTGAAGTGCCTTTCTGAAAGGTTGGCAAATCGTGGGGTAAGAGTGTTTGTGCTTGAATGATGGTTTGCAATATGCTCTTTCCTAGTGTTTTAGGTAAATCCTTTTTGAAATCTAGTAGTCAGTTAATATATTTCCTTCGCTGTGCTTGCTCAGCTAGAAACTAAAGTAATCTATAGTGGCGGCAAATGCATTGACGTATTACCCTTGGGTGCTGGGAAAGGGGAAGCTCTTCAATATTTGCATGACAAGTTGAAGAACAATGGAAAGCTACCGATCAATACTCTTGTTTGTGGTGACTCTGGAAATGATACCGACTTATTCACCGTTCCAGAAGTCCATGGCGTGGTGGTATGTAGCTTCATAGGTCTTTGCTAATTCTTCCCTTTGTTCTCTTTTTTTAGCACTAATCGATAAATAGTTTCCTGGGAATTGTATTGTTTTTCACCTGTGTAATTTCAGGTCAGCAATGCCCATGATGAACTACTGCAGTGGTATGCACATAACTCTAAAGATTACCCCAAGATCATCCACGCAAGCGAAAGGTGTGCGTCTGGTATTATTCAGGCTATAGGCCATTTTGGGCTAGGTCCTAAGGCATCTCCAAGGGATGACATGGACTTATCACGTTGGAAGACCGAGAGCTTCCACCCTTCGCAAGTGGTTGTCAAATTCTACTTGATTTATGAACGATGGCGCCGAGCTGAAGTAGAAAACTCTGATTTGACTATACAATATATGAGGAGTATCAGCGTAAGAGTGATACTGAAATTGAAACATTTCTTAATGGCTCTTAAACCTTAACTTCCTTAACATATGTCATTTGACAGCATCCAAAAGGAATCATTGTTCTTCCTTCTGGTGTTCAGTGCTCACTTAGAGAGCGAATAGATGCGGTCATTCCTTGTTATGGTGATAAGAGAGGAAAGCGTTTCAGTGTGTGGTTAGATAGAGTTTCCTTTTCTCAGATCAGCTCAGATTCCTGGCTAGTGAAATTCGATAAATGGGAGCTATCAGGTAAGGTTTAGCACCATAATATTTTATGCATGAGCTAAAGTGTTTGAAGGATTCAGGTTATTAAACCATTCTCTGAATTTTCTATTAAATCTCCATGTCGATTCTGCAGACGCAGGGCGACAGTGTTGCTTGACGACGATTCTTCTTAATCTAAAGGTATATAATACAGACTGAAAAAAGATCTTTTGAGTAAAATTCAGTTTTAAAGTAAGTGATGTAGCTGTTTCCAGGATGAGGCTGAGACTTTGCAGGGACCGTCTTTGGTTCATGTACATCAGATGTGGATGGATGGGTATGCCGCAAGTGATCAAACTGCCTGGTTCTTCTAAGCCCCCGTTCGATTGTTCTCAGAAAACATTCTGTGTTTTTTTTTTCTTTCCTGAAGAAATTGGAAACCTAAGGAATTTAATTAATTCCTTTAAGGATTAGAATTCAATTTCATTATTTGGTATAATTTTTCACCAAGAAATTAATAGGGAATTAGAAATCAATTCCCTACTAATCCCTGAAATCAATTTACATCTCTTTAGGTATGAATTATGAAGAGAATTCACTTTAAAAAAAATTAAAATGATTTATTTGCCTTCCTCCCTTATGTTTCTCTAATGACTTCTTGCGTAACATTTTTCTCGCAGCTCTCGCACAACTCTTCTTCTCTCACCGAACTCGCTCGACTGCCCCCGTCAATTCACTGCTGTCGTCGACCACCAGAGCTCAAGCGCTCCTCCACCGTCGCATCATCACGTAAAATTATTATGTGATCTTATACTAATTATTTCAAGTTACAGAAACAAATGACTTATTATATTAATATTTGATGACCTATTTTTTATATATATCAGATATTATTAAATATGAGCTGGTTTAAATCATTAGTAAAATATTAAATTTTATTGAAGAAGGAAAAATAATAAAAATATAAGAATTAAATTCAATTTTTATAGATTTAAATTCATTTTAATTCTATTATTTATTAATTTATTCTAAATCAAAAAATTTAATCCAATTCTCATAAAATTTAATTCATGATAACATTTAATACAATTCCGTTACATACTTAATTTCCAAACGGAATGTATGGGTTGTCTGATTTACTCAACAGTTGGAAAACTTCCGTATAATAAGTTTAAATTTTAATTTTTAAATTTGAGAATGCCAAATTTTACGTACTTTTTTTCTTAATATGTTTCATTTCAGAAACAAAAACCTTCGATTGGATTTTCGATAACAACAAAATCTACCGCTGGCGAAAGAGAAAACGCTTTCTGACAGTTAATGGCAGCTTTATCGGTACCTGAACTGCCTCGTCCAGGACCGACTCGTGGCGGCGGGCGGCGACATCCGCCGGCGCGGCACGTTCTTCCTATTCCACTTCCACGTAGCTCATGAACTCGTCGTCTTGCAGCAGGGCCGCCATGGTGTCCGGGGCAAGGCACACCTCGAGCTCCACGCTTCCCCCTCCCGCCCGGCCCGGGAAAGCTGACATATTTCCGTCATACTTGTTGGCCCGGCCGCTGCGCACCGCCACCGGCAGCCCCCACCCGAAGTCGTTCCCCTCGTACATCGGGAAGCGGTTGGAGCTGCCCATGGTGATCCCGGCGCCGTCCGGGTTGCCCAGCGGGAAGCAGCGAGGTGCCGCCTCCCAGTCCGACACCCCGCGACGCACCGTCTCGTCGCCGTGCGAGGCCACGCCGCGGTGGAGCAGAGCCGCCGACCAGCGGAGGTCCCGCGTGGACACCTCCTTTACTGTCGCCTGCGTCGGTATGCTTTGTAATGCGTTCCCGAAGTAGTTCGGAGCCACCGGTGGCGCCACACGGCTCCGGCAGTTGACCGCCATTCGGAACGTCGTCGTCGCCTCCGGCGGCAGCCGCTTCCGCGACCGCGTGACCGACCGCCACACCAGCGCGCAGAGCGACTGGAACGACGAAATCTCCTGCTTTTTTACCTCCGCCGCCACCGCCGCCTTCTCGTCATGGAGTTGCTTCCCGCAAATCTCAGCCGTCGAATCTCCTCCGCCGCCTCGGCCACCGTTAGCCCTCGATTTGAGCCCGAGAATCGCGTGGCGGCTAAACCTGAAGATGCGCTCCCGAAGCGGCGCTCCCACCGGGAACGTCACCTCGGGGCCACGCCCGCCGGGGAAACGCAGCACCGCCTTCGATTCGCCAAAGTAGTTCCGCCGGAAGTCCGGCGGCACGGGGTGCCCCCCGCGGCATAGATCCGCCCAAGCATTAAAGAAATTCCAGAACGAGGTCCCATCGACGACGGCATGGTTGACGGCGGCTCCGAGGAAAACCGCTCCGTCACCGAGCTCCGTAAGCTGAAAAGCGGCGAGCGGGCGGAAGTGGCCGTGGAAGCTGACGGCGCCATCGAGGGGGAAAAAACTCTTGACAGCCGGAGGCACGTCGGCGTTGGCCGGAAGAAGGCCGGGCATCAACAGCGACGGAGCAACCGCATAGGAAAACTCAACGCCCGCGTCGTTGCAGAGGATAACGACGCTTCCATCTGCGAGCGTGGCGAGGCGGCCGGCGAGGGCAGGGAAGAGGGCGAGCGCGCGGGCGAGGGTGGAGACAAGGAGGGAGACGAGCGCTGGAGTAGCCATCGGCGGCGGAGTAAAAAAGAGACCTTTTTGGATGTACTGGCAGGACAGCATGGGAAGGTCGGACACCGACAGCCGTAGCTCGCCTAGCGCCGATGCCCCCTCCGGCAACACCGTCAACTTCGACACGACGTCAATTCGTCCGGCGACGACAGAAGAAGCTACCGCTTTGATGGACAAGGAAGGCGAAGAACAACAAGACGAGGCAAGCTTAGGGGTAGTAGCGAGGGGAAGGGTGGAAATGGAAGCCATAGCAATGAGTTCGCCGGAAAATTGTTCTACTCTGCTCCGGTGAGTGTAAGAAGAAGCAGGGGAAGCGGTTTATAAAGGCGGCAGAGGAGGTGGTGGTGCATGCATTTGGCTGGCACACTCATCCTCCTCATCAGCATTTGGTGGTGATTCAGTGGATAAATTCATTGATTGCCGTTGAAGTGAAAGACAGCGACGGATTTGGTGAATGAACTGGCCATTAACAATTTCGTCTCATCCCACGAACAAAATCAGAGGGCCCCGGGTTATGGTCAGAGCCGTAACGTTTACGAGGCCAAACCGCCTCTGGCCTGCCAGTCCAAGAAATAACTTAATTTTTTTTAGTTATACTTACAAAAAATTAACTTTCATGCACGCACTGACACATAACTCTTTTTTATATATGATTTCTTCTTCTATATTCTTTTAATCAAGGCATGGATCCACCGAACAAGAGATAATCCTAATCTTTTTCTCTGACCATCTTCTTCGATCGTCCTCCAACACACAACACTAATTGCGTCCTAATTGCACAATGGTGGTTGTTCACTTGACCTAATCGCACTGATTCTCACAGTGACCGTCGCATGTGACACGGGTTGATGGTTGGCGTTCTCTTGTTTGACCTAATTGGGCAGTATGGTGGTCCTTGCACGTTACATCGACCGCTTATGCGAACTATGTCCTAATCGTGCATTGGCTACCACCTTCTTGCTGCCTGCAAGCACCAGATTGGTCTCAATGTCACCGAATAGATTAAATGAGCTAGCAATTTTGCTGATTGAAAAAGAAATAGTCAAACAATTAAATTATGTGAATTTGATAAATATTTTTGCCTAAAAAATAGCTAAACTAGTAGTGCTTACGTAATTATTTCAAATATATGATAACTTTGTACTATATAATTTTTGGTTTATTAGTGCATTTCAGAGTATTTGTTATTTACAAACTAAACTCTACCATTATTTACAGTAACAGAAGAGCTACTTTTTATTATTCGTTTTAGGTCCTGTCGAACACATGTATGACTCTGGATTGATATATATAAGGTTTTAAAGTTTAAATTTGACGTGTCCTAGCATATCTCCTTTATACATTGATCATTTGCATGACCAGTAGCAATTTATGATTTAACTTTTTTATGTTAACCTATGAGTAGATTGATAGGAAAGTTAGGGACGAGCAAATCAACTTTTACCACGGAAGGCGCATGGTTTAACCATGCCGAGTGGGCCGCGGCTGGCGCAAGCCCGTTTGTTAAATGAGATGACCGTAAGCTTCATCGGGACCTCATCACGAATCCGTGCGGGAAAAAAAGGCACCTGCCATTGACAAAATGGAGGCAAAGCTCTCCAAGAGATCGCGAGCCCTCAACGCCTCGCCCATCCAAGAGATCTCCCACCTCGCCCAGCGATGTGGCGCCATCAACCTTGCCGAGGGCTTCCCCGACTTCCCCGCCCCTCCCCACGTCAAGCACGCCGCCGTCACAGCCATCTCCGCTGATCTCAACCAGTACAGGTCTCGCCCCTTCCTTTCCTCCCCTCATTGTACTTTCATACCTTATACTGTCTGTTGCTACTCGTGGCTTCACTTCCTTGTGTCAAAGTTGTCGACTTGGGGAATTGCCAATAACATCACTTTTTAAAATCCATCTTCATGGGTAAAGTCTTATTTTTAGGACCCTCCTACAAAATGGAAGTTTATGCCTACTATTAAAAGTTCGGTTATTTAACGTTTTCTTGGTATTTAATTTTAATGAATCTCTCTCTTCTTCAAGGCATGTGCAAGGTATATGTGACTTATTGGCAGTAAAGATGAAACGAAGTCACGTTCTTGATTTCGATCCGCTTACAGATTTTGTGATATGTTGCGGTCAATCCGAAGCCTTCGCTGCAACTATACTGGCAAGTATGAAATTTCTGACTGTTTTTCTTGGCTTCTTGAACACATAGTTATGCTTTGCATCATCGACAGCAATTGACCAGGGTGATGAGGTTCTAATATTTGACCCGGCCTATGAGACCTACGAGTCATGCATCATTTTAGCTGGAGGTATCCCTGTAAGTTAAAGACTTTTCAGTGGGATTTTAGTCTCAATCACCGTTAACAGTTCGTGAAGTGTCTTGACTAGTCAAATCACTTATGTATCAAGCATTTAAGCTGGAACTCTAAATATCTCAGGTGTATGTGCCGCTGGATCCACCTTACTGGACACTAAATGTAGACAAGTTTATGAGATCGTTTACTGGGCGAACAAAAGCTGTGGTTCTGAACAGGTCATTGTTCTAACTATAAATTAGAGGTGAATACACCCCACATTTGTGTATAAAAATAATGATTGTTAGGTATAAAGATTTCTACAAAATATTTCACATTTATGTTTGAAGTTCAAACTGATGTAGTGAGAGAGATTATATTATCCTACTTGGCCGACAATTGACAATTCCACTTCTTTTCTTTTCCTTTCCTTCCCTGCTATTTCTGTCCAAGAAACATAATATCAAAGTTTATTTCTCGATCATTCTGGTTGTTTTTATCATGCCATTCCTACATGTTTAATTTGTTTTTCTATTTTCTGTGGATTCTTATCCTGCACGTTCAATAATATGTCATGCTTAATGCTGACTGTTTCACATATGGACAATGCAAGATTCAAAATTTTGTACTCATGCAGTCTTTCAGAAATATTCGTTTTGTTTGTAAATTAGATAATTGTTGTTTACACAGGATATGATATAGTATTAATCCTTTTGAGTATGAGAGCTTAGATGTATTACTTATAGCTTTGTCCAAATACTCTGGAGAGTCTGCAAGTAGCACTACAAATGGAAGAGTAGGCATGTCTTATCGTTACTATTGTTTGAATTATTTTATGAGTTACATGGTGATGATATGAACCATCATATATAATGATGAAAAATGCCCTGCGCTCTTTTTGCCTATATTCTTACCAGTTCTTTTATTTATGCGTGGTTGTGTTTTTCTCAAAACTTAGGATGTACCAAAGAAACTAATTATGACAGTTACAGTCCGCACAACCCTACTGGAAAGGTTTTCTCTAAGGAAGAGTTTGAGGCAATTGCTGCAGCATGCTGCCAGATGGACTGCCTTGCAATAACTGATGAAGTATGCATTGACCTTTTCATTTACTTTCCCTTGAAACAATATAAGCGGTTAAAGCTCTAAGAATTGGTGATAAGGATGCAAGTCACATTTGAATACTAAAATTTCCAAATTCCATCTAACGTGGCCACTCTTATCAAAGAATTTCTGCTTGGTTTCAGTTTTCACATTTGACAATAATATTCCTATTTTGAATCTGAATAATCTGAATAGACTGTAGGAAATATGAGAACCTTGCAATGGTCCAACCTTTTTGCTTTTACTCCTAGGTGATATTTTGATGAAAATTGTATTACCATTATGAAACTGTTATTATAAATATATATAAAAATGGAGCACCAATGTGATAATATACCATAATTAGTATAAGAATCAAGACCTAGTTGGAAAGGCTTGAGATTTTCTTTGCTTAATCTTTGCCAAAACTATAGTAGAATGGCTGTACTTTGTCTTGCGTCCTCACCTGTATGTTTATCTTATCTTCATGGTTATTTTTGTTTCAGGTGTATGAATATATAACTTTTGATACACATAAGCATTTATCCATTGCATCACTTCCAATGATGAAAGAAAGGACAATTATCACATCATCCTTGTCCAAAACTTTTAGTGTGACAGGTGAGTAATCACCACCACCAGGTTGGTTGCTTTCCTGCAAATATTCTGAATTCCACGACAGCTGTTATGTAATATATGTATCCTAATGATTCATCTGAATGTGAAGAATGTTAGCATGACTGGTGTGAGTTACCCTGCATAATTTGCATGTTCAGAACCAAAACAACTTTAATATGCAGCACTTACATGGAAACGAGAAATTATATATTGCTTTGGCGAATAGTGTTAGATGAAAAGAGGCTTCTGCCTTGGCCTAGTTTGTGGCTGAGGCCGTGGGTGGGCCACATAGACCCCAAAGCCATAGGCTCAACAGTGGGTAATTAACCTTATATTAGGATTTCAGTGTGAATTTCTCAATGAATTATCAATGGTGCATGAGACGGTTGTAGTTTTTCTCGCTAATTAAGTGTTTCAAAGTCTAGGAGATGCGAGAAGAGGATCTTCTTGAGAACTTTGGTATGTTGGGAGCGCTGGAGTTCAAGTTTCATTTTTCCGTATCTGTTGAGAGAGGATTAGGATAGATTTAGAGGAATATTGTGCAAGGCATGGATGCTAATTTGTTGAGTTTTATTTTACTTTTCTCTCATATTCGGACATAGGTTCTCTTTGTATACATAAGCTTACATCAAATCATACGGGCTTATACCAAACCAAGGGAAACAAAGATTCACTCCATGGTGATACAGTGGAGTTTTTTCTGCAAACTAGAGGCTCCAGATTTGAATTTACTAGTGTATGGTCGGGACCGTAGGATCTAGCAAGCAGTCTCCAAACCTGTATAGTGATGATGTTGAAGACATCTATGATCCTAAGAAAGGGTCGGTCCTTGCTAAACTGTGTTTCTGATATTCGGAGATAAAGTTGCCACAGTGAAACTTTTTGGAGCATAAAAATTTTAGTTGATTAATATTATGACCTATAATGATTTACTTTTTGTTAATTCTACCTTGTGTCATTCAATTCTGGCTTTTGTTACCAGTCCACAATTCCAATTCCAATTCTTTTTCTTCTTTGGTGTCTTCAAATTCTGCAATTAGGGGGCTTCTATGATGGCTACTGTTGAAATGACAGCATAAGCTGTCCTAATCAAACAATCTTTAACATTTTTGACATATCATCAGGTTGGAGGATTGGCTGGGCTTGTGCACCTACTGCCATTGCATCTGCAATTAGAAATATTCATATCAAAATCACAGATTCAGCTCCTGCACCTTTCCAAGAAGCTGCCTTGGCTGCCTTGCAAAGTCCACCAGAATATTTTAGTTCTCTGAAAGCAGTGAGGAATTCATCTCTTGGCTTATATTCTTCCTAGATCGTTGAAGAGAATACCATCAAAAGCCACTAATGTATTTTTTGTTGAAGGATTATGAAGCAAGGAGAGATTTTCTCATTAAAATGTTATCTGAAGTTGGCTTTCAAGTTCATAACAAACCGCAAGGATCAGTGTTTGTATTTGCAGAGCTACCAAAGATCTGTCTACTTTCTGATGTGGGTGAACCATCTCCTGCTACATTTCCATTTGTAAGTTTTTTTTAAGGTCTATATCGTGAGTTTGACTATTGTAAATTTACCATATAATTTCAGATAGATTTTGTCAAGGAATTGATCGAGAAAGCAAGAGTGGCTGCTGTGCCTGGACGCGGATTTTTTCATGGAGATTGCAATGATCAGACTCAACACAGCAGATACGTGAGGTTTGCTTTCTGCAAGAGTAATGATACTTTGAGTGCTGCCGATCAAAAGATGCGAAGCTCTGTCGGTAAATAACTCATTCAAAAAAAGGTAAATCATGTAGTAAAAGACGATTCGTTCGCCCTCCTGCCAAAAAAAGATAGATCATGCGTGACAAAAAGATGATTCGCTTGATCATGCGGTAACCTTCCATACTTTAACCATCGCACCGCGATTCGCTTGATCATGTTTCATGTTGTAGTTGTCAATGAGGATATGAACCAAAACATAACAATCTAGGGTGTTTGGTGCTTTGGGAAATTGGTTTGAATGGTGATGCAAATTCTGAGGCATTGCATAAATAGACTAATTGCAACCCATGATCAAGCCGTCTTGTTGGAGAGAGTCTACTAATGTGCCTTCGATGCTGCTATTCAAAGCATCCATATCAATTTTTTAAATATAAAATTTATTTTAAATTATATATTAAAAAAATCTTTACATCAGCTATCCTATATAAATTTTATAAATAATTTTTTAAAAAAAATTTAGAGAATAAAATCTATTCTCTAAATATTGGAGAAAAAAAATAAAGGAAATGAACTACTTAATGAAAAGTAGATATTATATAGGGAGAGAAAAAATAATAAAAAATAAAGATAAATTAAATTATAGAAAAGTTGATGTATTGTGTAATAAAAAATGAATATCTAAATTTAATAAAATAGTTATTTATTCTTAAATTTTAAATTTTAGATAGGAAACCTCATCGAGATGCTCTTGACATCTATAT
>JBBPFQ010611541.1:0-15801 GCA_037974815.1 Kaempferia elegans | reverse complement strand
TTCCTCGACTCTGGTCCTCCAACGCAAGTTAGTACGATAATCATAAATTTTAAGGAATAATGAAAAAGATGTGAACAATGTTTTTTAACATTCCTCTGTGGGTTGTGAAGGAACATATTTATACTTAAGTGTTACCTGATGTGGAGATTAAGGAGCTTCCATAAATGGAGTGGAGATTTATGACGTATCGCCTCCTTTCCTTAATTAGGCATGAAACTTGTATTTAGATTTGGAAGTTCCATTTATACAAGTAAGTACAGTGCAAACCTTCTAACAGTTGATATTCTGTTTTAACCATTGCATTAGGCGACAATGAGGGTAGGTGGGATAAGCGTCAAACAACCTTAGTCGCCCCAACCGAACTAATGTCCGATCGGCTACCGATATTAGTTGGCAGCAACTTCTCTTCGTTGAGTGGTTGGCTGACCAAATTAATTCATTTGGCGCATATCTTTTGCATGGAGATGGACAACTAGGTGATCTACCCGGTCGGTTGTCAAACTTTTGCCTTGTGACGACGTGCAATATTTGCTTCGTTTATTTCCATACGATGCCTACCGACTGCACCAATCGCTTGGGTTGCCATCGGAAAATGTATTCCGAAGGTGTTAATCGACCAGACGGTCTGAGCGGTGCATTCGATCAGTTAGTCATTTGATTTAGGCTTGGGCACCACTCGATGTTCGGCAATTCTCCCACTGACTGATCTATTCAGGTGCTATATAAAGCTATATGATACGGTATTGACTTGACTTTTTTATCCACATGATCCTTCAGCATCACGTAGCTACATGTCTGATTTATATATATAAAAAATTCTTATAAATATATCGTAACGGGATCGAATTTTAAATAAGAACATTTTGTCAGCTCACAATAGCATAGGTAGATGGGTTGACATTTTTGTCTAATTCTTTATCAGCTCAGCGTACACAATTTGAGTTCCCAATTATTTTATGCTAAATTTCCTAACTTCATCAACTCCTTATTTTTTTTTTATAAATTGTTATTTTTCCCATTCTGCTTTTAAAATCTTACCAAATGCGATGTATTTTTGTGAGGGTAGATGGGCTTCTAATACTTTTAAAAGATTAGAAATAAATAAATCAGAAATAAATAAAAAAATATGGTTTAAAAGATCCACGGACCGAAAAGTCAACATTGGAGCGGGCGAAATGCAATTTTTAATAATACACTTGTAATTTATTTATTTATTTAAGGTAGTTGATCTCCTTGGCTGCATCTCTCTCTCTCTCATTAACAAGAGAGAAAGGGTTTTGTATTTTTGCCTGTTCTCGCTCCTGCGCAGCCAGCCAACCAGCCACAAGTCTTTATTTGACGCCCCCGATTCCTTCCCCGGCCCCGAGCCCATTCCCTGTCGTTTCCTCCTCCATTCGCCACCTCCGCGGAGAGAGACGTGAGAGGGAGCCTTTTTCCTCTTCTCCGACCTCTCTCTCGCTATCCTCTCCCCTTCCACACACTCACTCGCTCCTCCATCCTCATCTTATTGCCTCCACACGATCCACCCACTCCCTCCCTCCCTGTCTCCTCCCACTCGGCGAGTGGTTTGAGGGTTTGCGAGATTTCTCGATCGCGAATGGCGATCCCCGCCGGTCACTTGTCCGAGATCCTCCTCCG
Source organism: Kaempferia elegans (assembly GCA_037974815.1). Lineage (NCBI taxonomy): Eukaryota > Viridiplantae > Streptophyta > Magnoliopsida > Zingiberales > Zingiberaceae > Kaempferia > Kaempferia elegans. The sequence continues at coordinate 14,163 of JBBPFQ010611541.1, read as the reverse complement.
CTCATCGCACTCGAACCCGCTCTTTCTCTCCTCCACCCGGAACTTGGTCTTCCGCGGCGACGCCGCTCATCTCGGGCAGCGCCAGAGGCGCCGCCGGGCCGCGGCGCTTCGATCGGGGGCCGGTGGCAGGGGGTGCTCGTCTTCGTCCGCGGTTAGGGCGGTGCTCGCGCGCCACGGAGCTAAGCTCGGGGCGTCGGAGGTGAAACCTAGCCGGTCGGATGATCGGCCTAAGGTAAATGCTTTCTTTCGTTATGCGGCGGTGAGATTCAATGAATCGTGGTCGATTCGGTGATCCGTGCTTATCTAGTATTAATCTTTTCGTTTTTTATTTATTGTTGTTGAGCTACTGTACATCGACGTTTGAATAGCCGTGACTCATGAGTTAGCTCTTATGTGGATGGATTAATGAATTTGATTGCTTAACGTCTGTTGAGTTTTCCTTCTTTGGTTGATTAGGAAAACTGTTCTAGATTAATACACGTCCTTATTCTACTCTGCGGACAGCGAGTGTTTGTGCGTAAGCTTTGTGCTTGGCTCACAATCAATCGGTGCTGAAGTATTTGGTATACCGCAGTTTAAATAAGAATTGGCATACCCTTTTAAGGAAAATCATTTCCAATTTGCACCTTTTTTTATCGTTAAAGAACTTCTCTGAACTTTTTAAGGAATCTGTGGCCATTTACTCATATTCATTTACTAAAAGGGATCTTAATTTAAATATATTACATCAAGGATTAAATCAGATTTTAGCTTGATTAAATTAATTTAATTCATTAAATTTTTAAATCATAAATTAATTTAATAAATCAGATTTATTTTAATTAATCTAACTAATTTGAATTAAGTTAGTAACTTTTTAAATTGATTAAAATTATTATTTTAATCTTTCCGTACTTATTTTTGTGTTTTAAAATTTTGTATTTTTTTTATTGATTTCGGTCCCACTGATCCCTGCAATCCAGTCTGGCTGGTTCTTAATTTTTTGAAATTTTTTGATACTGATATTGCTATCGCCAGTCCTGACAGATAGTTATCTTGCTATTACAATGCATTACCTTACCATAGATTATGACGACACAACACAATACTCATCTACGAACAACTTAACCCACATCATCTCAGAAACTTATGAGTCTTGCTTAGTGCTTATCTTTCGCACTCATATGGCCTATCTCATTTTGCTTTCTATAGATTTCAAGTAACCAAATTTCCAACAACAAATGCATATTCTGATGTCAATCTGTGGGCATGGACTAAGCTAACATAATCTGCATCAAGATAGGTCTATATTAATAAGTTCTTATCTTCTCATCGTAAAGATTTTTCCAAGTGATTCTCTGATATATCAAAGATTCTAAATACATTCTCTCAGTTACTTTGCCTGAGGTTCTGCATATTATTAACAAGCCTCTCCCTCATTAATCTAGTCCTGGAGGGCCTTCATCTGTGATTTGCAGGGTGTGAGGCTATCAGAAGAGGAGGTTGTGGAGGATCGAGCTGAATTGTAGAAGTGAGGGGGAAGGGGATGGTAAACGACGAACAACTGTGTGGTTTGGATCTCCAGTGTTGTGCGGGGAGAGAACATGGGTTAAGGAAGGTGGACTAGGCTGTGGAGAGAATCTGTGGTTGGGCAGGCTAGGTTTTAAGATTAGAAAGTTGTGTGATTGGGAGGGGGTGGTGGGGTGAAGCAGCTAATTTTTTTTCCTGATGGGAGGAGGAAGTGTACCTATTCAACAAGAATTGTGGTGAACAACGTTTTTTTCTTTTCTTTTCATTTCTATATTTTTTAGTTGCTTTTCCTTTATCCATATAATTCAATGCCTTGACAGCCGGGCACTACGTTGTTGAATCCTTTGGTTTCTTTTATCATAAGTCACGTCACTTTCTGCTTTTCTTCACGTGGAACTTTAGAAATTAACTTGTATTGTGCTAACAGATAGATAAATCTCAAGAATAAAGAATTGATTTAGTTTCCTAGAATATTATCTCCTGAAAATATACAAAAGTTTTTTTTTCATGAAAGATAACAAATTATATTTTGAATTTTGTATTATGTTTGGAGATTGTAGTGGGAATATGTTAAAAAATATGCACTCTTATATTCTCATATATGATTTTGTAATGAACCTGTAAAATTTTATCTAGAAAAAATCAAATATATATTGTTAAGTAATAGATAACTAGTTTGATTATGAATATGACATATGACTTGGAAGAATTTTAGACTAAGACATTACAACTTCTGTTGTCTAACTGTTCAGATACAAGAAAGATGAAAAATCATTTTTGAATCTTGTATAACGTTTGGAGATTGTAGTGGGCATATGTTGAAAAAAAATCCATTTTTATAAGATCAAATATCCATTAAGTAATAAGTAATTAATTTGACATAAATGTGTCATATGACTTGGAAAAATTTTAGACTATGGCATTACAACTTCTGTTGTCTAATTTTAAATTTAATGCATTCAAAAACAAGTAATTGTATTAAAAAGTTTTAGCAAGCATTTAAAGCAGCAATTGTTTTAAATTGGTTCATTTAAAACTACAATAACCACATAATGAAGTAATATATCTCCCTGAACAACATAGAAATTCATCAAGTTTTTGAGATTGAAACTGGTATTTGCATAAAATCTCAGCATCCCAAGATCACCTGGGAGTGTTTTGTACTTCCACAGTTCCACTTAATTCTGTGTATAGAATTTGATTATTCTATTTAATAGGTCTTCAAAACATTGGGTTTTGGACACTCCCACAAAATCCTGTGCCACAACAATCAAAATCCACTAACCAAATATTACTTAAAGCATTTTAGTTAGGTCTTCACTTTTCAGGTAGATGAATCATGAGAATAGTGTCCAGACCTGTATTTACTTCTCAAATGTCTGTCCTTAGAGAACCATAAGGCATTGTCAATGTTCCACTTCTGATATTCCATTTGCAATAAACCCCTGGTTTGCTATCAGGTTGCGAGTTTGAATGATATCATCTCAGAAAGAGGAGCTTGTGGTGTTGGTTTCATTGCAAACTTGAAAAATGAACCTTCTCATAAGATTGTGGATGATGCTCTTATAGCACTTGGCTGCATGGAACATCGTGGAGGCTGTGGGGCTGATAATGACTCTGGTGATGGGGCTGGTCTAATGACATCCATTCCCTGGGATTTGTATAACAACTGGGCTGTGAAGCAAGGCATTGCTTCTTTGGATAGGTCAAAAACTGGTGTTGGAATGATTTTTCTCCCAAAAGATGAAAATTTTGGGAAAGGAGCCAAGTCAGGTATTTCTACAGAATGTTCTATTTCTTCTTTGCTGCTTATCCTTTTAATGTTGCTTCAAGTATGTAAGTAGAGAAGTTACTGTTATTTCTGTAGCTTATTAATGTATTATAGCTATATTTTTTTGGTTACTTTACTTGATTTTGTTGCTTATATACATGGATTCTTTAATATAGTGCTGAAATATGTTATGTGATAAATACTGGTAATTTAACTGCATCACAAGTTATATCCACTTCTTCAATTAGGGAATTTTGTTGTGTTTTGTCGCCTTTAAGTTAAACCTAGATGAATTTCTTATTTGTTATTTTGATTTTCTCTTCATGACGGTGAATTTTTTTCTGCTTCTGTTCTCTTCAATTTTCTTTATATGGACTATATTATTTTAAATTTTGTTATATTTTTTCATTGCAGTTATAACAAAGATATTCTTAGAGGAGGGTTTGGAGGACATTGGTTGGAGACCTGTTCCTGTAAACACATCAGTGGTTGGCTACTATGCCAAGGAAACAATGCCCAACATACAACAAGTATTTGTCAAAGTCCTTAAAGAGGAAAAGGTTGATGATATTGAGAGGGAATTGTATATTTGTAGAAAGCTGATCGAAAGGGCTGTAAAATCTGAAGAATGGAAAGATGATCTATACTTTTGCTCTTTGTCAAATCGGACTGTAGTTTATAAGGGGATGCTTCGCTCAGAAGCTCTTGGACAATTTTATTTGGATTTTCAGAATGAACTTTACACATCTTCGTTTGCAATCTATCATCGAAGGTACAGCACTAATACTAGCCCTAGATGGCCTCTTGCACAACCAATGAGGTTACTTGGACATAATGGAGAGATCAATACTATACAGGTTATTTTGTCTCTAAATTAGATGCTGAGTATTTAGCATCCATAACAGTGATTTGCTGATTATTTAAATTTTTCTGATGGAAGGGTAACTTGAATTGGATGCAATCTCGGGAAGCAACACTCAAGTCCCCTGTTTGGAGAGGCCGTGAGAATGAAATTCGGCCATTTGGGAATCCAAAAGCATCTGATTCTGCAAATCTTGATAGTACAGCTGAAGTATGTCCTCTCATTTAGATTAGGTTCCTTCAACTTTGCATTAACTGTTATCCATCATAAACTTGGTTATATTTATTGCGTTTTTTGGCTTTGTATTTTTTCTCATTTAGATTAGGTTCCTTCAACTTTGCAGTTATCCATCATAAGCTTGGTTATATTTATTGTTTTTTAGGGTTTGTATGTTATTGAGTGCTCTAGACAGACATGTTTCTTTCTGAGCTAAATTAGCTACCATTGGTTTCACTTTAAGAACATGGTATCTTGGCATACATACTTACATAGGCACTATGATTTTGGATCTTTTCAATATTATTCTTCACTGAATATGTTAACTGATTATCTTTATTGAAACTTTCAAAAAGCTGGTGCATGTATTTTAAGTTTACATCAATATCATGCTTACAATGCTATGCAGTCACTCTTCACACACATCATAGTCGAAGATGGGATTTTAGATAATATGAAGAATAATTCAAATTTATGTTGATTAGAAATGTGACAATTTGAAGACTACTAGAATTAATTATGTTGTTTAAGATATTATATATCATGCTTGATGAAGCTGATCTTGATTTTGGAGATTTATGATTTACTGAGCTAATAATAAGGCAGCAAAAACATTTTTTGAGAGTATTTTATTTCAAATTTATGGGGATATATCTCAACTTTTATAAATTAGGTTGGCTTGAATTGAATTCTGTATTATTCTTGTTGATCTTGGTTCTTAACAACGTCTTCAAAGTCTAAGCACTCGAACAAATATTTCTGCTCTGAGGCCTCATAATATCAAACCTATCCTCAAAAACTGGAACATTAACTGAATTACTTTTCCAACATATTGATGACATTAAAATGCATTATTTTGTTCAACTTGATTTACTTATAAGATGATTCAGAAATGTGTTTTGTAAAGTATTTAAACATTGCAAATTCTGGTATATTGCCTAATAATGCCAAATTTATCCTAAAAAAACTGGAACATAAGCTGAAATTACTTTTCTAACACAGTGATGACATTCAAGTCCCTCAATTTTGTTCAATTTAATTTACTTAGTTTTTTTAGAAATGTTTTTTTTAAGTATTTAAACTTTTCAAATTCTATTCTATCGAAACTGATCTTATAATTTCGTCCTTTGGAATGGTTTGTGACGACATTCAGAATTATTTTGGATAGTTCACAAACAACTTGAACTGGAATCTACCAATCTGTTCTAGTTTATGCTTAATACAGCTTGATTTATGAGTTGAGAGTTGATTTGACTGACTTTATATACATGCTCGTCTTTACACGGCAATTGGATTGACCTATATTTTATGTCATTGCTGGAATATCAGATTTATCAGTATGATAATTTTTATACTGAAATGTTAGTTAAGGCAAATTTATAGCCAAATACGAGTTTTTGTTATGTATTCACTACTAATATATTAATATGATAATTAGTTAAGGCATATTAGTTATCAATTTATCATATATGAGTTTCTATCATGCATCATCTGGAAGATTATTAACTTTAATAATCATATGCTAGACATGACTTGGTACCATATAAAACATTTGTCTTCCTCACAAATACCCCATTCTTGTGCCAAAAGGAACCTTTTTCTTTATTCAGAGCTACTTGTTCTTGGAGGCAACACCATCTAGAACCTAGAATAATAGTGTTACTCCACATCCATATTTGTAAAAAATTGTGGTCGGTATCAGTTTGATTTACGAGGAACAATGCTCATTGAGTTTTAACAGGTATAAATGAGTTGTGGTAACCGTTAACAATTGTCATGTTGGCTGTTAAGAACCAATATTCTAGCACTCATACTGTCATACCAAATTCTGGCCTTTGACATCCATCTATGTCAGCTATTATTAGAGTTTACAAACTCATTTCATTCAAATATATCTTTGCATCAAACTCAATGGAGGAAAAGATTTATGTACCTATCCCAAATAATTGGTACAAACATATCTTGATGATTGTTACATGACAAATAATTCAACTAGGTTATATGGATATCTTAGAACATGAGTATCAACAAAACAATTACTTTGCATGCTAAGCAGTTTAAGTTGGTGGCATACCATTCTGTCTTGTAGCAGTGCTGTTGTAACATGCACGCACATGCAGTTGGTGGTAATGTGGCTGTTAGTAGGATTTTAGGACATTAAAGTTTGATCACCACTTGCAGCCAAACAAATTTTCGATTACCAGATTCCCAACCACGGACATTCTTCAAGCTTTTCTTTTTATTATCATAGGAGAATTTACCTTTTTGACATTATGGTGCAACATTGCAACTCGTGGTTTTTGGGATCTTGACTATCCTAAGATACTTTTTATCCTATCTCTTGGTTGATTATTAATAGAAGCTAGACATCTTCTCAGATAACTAATTGAAAAATATTGGGAGCAAAAATAAGATCTACACATGAGATTCATTGATTTAGAAAAAAATTCTGATAGAGTTCCTGGAGAAATTATATGGAGAGTTCTAGAAAAGAGAGTTGTTACTTTAACATATATTGAACTAATTAAGGATATGTATGAGGATGTAATGACCAGAGTAAATATTTAGGTGGAGTAATTGAAATATTTCCAATAAAGATAGAGTTACATTAAGGATCAACTCTAAGTCCCTTTTTTTTACACTACTTATGGACGAACTCACCGCACATTCAAGACACAGTATCGTGGTGCATGTTGTTTGCAGATGATATTATTTTTGTAGATGAAACACGTGAAGGAGTAAATGCTAAACTAGAATCTTGGCGGAAACCACTAGAAGGAAAATGTTTTAGGCTTATTAGAATAAAGACAAAATATATGAAATTTAAGTTTAGCAATATTAGACGTAATGAGACAACTATTAAGATAGGAGATGATGTGTTGTTAGGAACTGAAAGCTTTAAGTATTTATAATCAGTTTTACAAAAGATGAAAGAACTGAGAGAGATGTCTTACATAAAATATTAGGAGGATGATTGAAATGAATGAGTGCATCGGGTATTTTATGTAATTGTAAAGTACCTCTAAAATTTAAAAGAACGTTCTACAAAATGGCGTTTAAATTTGCTATGTTATATAATGCTGAATATTGGATTATGACTTGAGTGAGTAGAAGATGAGAGTTGAAGAAATAAGAATGTTAAAGTGGATATGTGGACATACGAGATGGACAAAATAAGAAATGAGATCATTAAAGAGAAAGTCAGAGATGTAATTATTGGGGGGAAATTCCAAGCGACACATTTAAGATGGATACTTAAACGACTAATAATGCTCCAATTAGGTAATGTAAAATTATAACAAATATGCACATCAAATGAGAAAAATTTAAAAAGACTCGGTTAACAATAATAATACAAGATAAAATTTATTTAAGTATATATAATGATATAGTAGAGGATTGAATCTAATGGCGTAGAAGGATTCATATAGCCAACATCATCTAATGGGACATGACTTAATTGTTATTATTGTAAAACTCTATACTCCACTCTACTACAAAATGGTTAGTGGTTGTAGATAGAAAGACATGGAAGTAAAATGAACCAATAAGTTCAAATAATATTCAAGATAAACACACAACAATATATACAATGCAATATTAATCCCATAAACGGATAAACCTAGATTAAATGATAGTTATTGCAGGTACTGAAGATTGTTATGATATTCAGAAAGTATAAATACACGCGAGGAAAAATAAGTTGGTACCTTGAACAAATAAAATTGGCTGCTGATTCCTCAATTCACTCAGCCACCACTAATGGGGGGAATGATTGCTAATTCATCTTTGCTTCTCAACAGTGTAGATTCTGGAGCATACTCCTCGTTGATTGCCAAAACCATCGAATTGTAGATTTCTTGAAGACTTGGAAATTTGACCAAGAGATTACGCATACAGTCCCCAGCAGTGCTACCATCTGGCATTTCAAGGGTCGTCTCAGATATTCCTGTAAGATCTCGAGCTCGGGCAAAGAAAAGGACCTTGATTTTGATATCTTGGCCTGCACTCTTCTCTACTTTGCCTTCATTCATCTCTCCAGTGTCATCTGGTTACCAAAGTTAAATAATAGCAATTTCAACCACCATATTCAAATTGCTTACTGAATAGCGAATAACAAAGGCAATAGAAAATTGAGAATGTTTCCTTAAATTAACAAAGCCAAAGAAACCTCAAAGTTGAACAACAGAACTTTCTTGGATACAAGAGGAAAAGAAACAAACACATGCAAGTTAAGAGTATCATAGGTCCTCCCAGATTATGTCAATTAGAGAAACTGGAAATAAATTATCCATATCCTTTGATCATTACCCACTTATTTTTCAAACAAATTTGCTGCTTATAAGTTGTAGAATATCCTTTAGATGTTTTGATTGTATGGCATAATCAATGCTTCTCTAGTGCACTAAATTCATTGTTAGAAGCACAAGACATGGATGCTAGCAAAGTGGCAAACTGGGGGAAACACATTTCTAGAGCACTTCAGTGTATGTTGAACATTGCTATGAATTTTGAATCTTGATATGTATGCTAACCGTGTCTTACGCATATAAACTAGAAATCTCAGTGTCTAAAATCAACAATGCCCAAGGAGTACCATCACATTTTAGCCTCAACTGCAGTTCATAAAACACTGACATATTAGGTCATATGCTAAGCAAAAAATCATATTAACCAAAACCAATTTAAAACATCTCTAGTCTTTTCCTAGGTATGGCATGATTGATCATTTCTAAGCACCCAACATATCGTTGCAAGATGACATGACTTTGCAATTCCATTTGCATCCGCATAGAAAACTAACTGATGTACTAAGTAATCTAACTTCAATGCAACAAATGACCCATAATATTGGAGCATTAACCTTCAAGGTTAGAAACAAAACATGTTGATGTTTACTGCCACATGCTAACTCGGGTGGACAGGTATTTGGAAGGATATCCAGATTTGGATCCCAATATGCAGTTAAAATAAAAAATTCTTTGCACACTAGAATCTTTTGGGGGGAAAGAAGGATAACTCTAATCAAAATGAGAGGGCTTGTAGAATGGAATAACGCCATGGATGAGAGGGATGAGTGGCGGAGACCTTGAAAAAGGAGCAAAGGAATACAATGGGAAGATTAGGAAGTTAAGTGGTGGCTAATCAGAGCCTTGTCATGGGAAGGGTAGCCATGGTGAGGCAACAAACGCCCAGCTCCGGCCCTAACATTTAGGAGGCCCGGGGTGAAATGTTAAAAATATATTTTAAATTTTTTTAATAAATTAAAATTTATTTATAATGACTTCTTTAAACTTTTTTAATATAAACTCATCTATAATATTATTAATTTTAAAATTTTCTAAAAGTTGTTTTCAATATATAAAATTACTAATCCATTCTATCATTTTCTTTTTCTTTTTGATTTTTTTTAAAATAAAAAATTATTTTAAATATCTAATTTTAAACCCTAAATACATATATACCCCATCAACTTTTAAAATTTTTAAAATTTTAAATTTTTTTTTACTTGAACACTATAACCCAACTCCTAAACTCTAAGGTAAAATCTAATGAGCTTAACCCCGGAGAAAAAAAAAAGTAAATAAAAAAAAAATTATTATACATCCTAAATATATACCCCATGAGCACCTAATTTTTTTTTAGTTTTAAATTTTGTTTAGCTTAAACACTATAACCCAACTCCTAAATCCTAAAAACAAAATCTAATTGGCTTAACTCTGGAGCTAAATTTTTTTTATAAAAAAAATATTAAATGAATTAAGGTGTCAGGATTCAATCTAGGCACCTCGACCACCATCATGGATGAAATTCACATTGCCTTGTTCATAGCGTAATAAATTTATACATATAGATACATAGACTCTTAAAATTTTGGGCCCTCGGCAATCGCCCAGGTTGGCCCGGCTTCGCGCGGGGGGGCGGGGGGCTTCCTTCTTCCTCTCCCCATCATGAATCCGACCTTGCCAGTGCTACTACTGCCTTACGACTTTTTCCCAGATTTGAGGTGGATCCCGCTACTAAGGATTCTAATATCTGGTAGCCACTGCTGCTGCTTTGTGGGAATTGAGACCTAGGAATGGCAAATCCATGGTTCTGCTGTCGAGTTCACGTATGTTAACATGATTTGAACCTGATACTAGAGACGGGACTTGAGTGTGAACAGTGAGGAAGGATTGTAGCCGTTATAAAGTCTGGGCCTTATTGACCCTGATTTTTTTACCTCCTGTTTATCGGAGGAAATATTTTCATATGTAATGATTTCAGAGAATGTATCCAATGAGGAGATTGTGGAGAGCAAGAAGTACATCTATCCTACTTAGAAAACACTGACCACTCGTCATCCATGATTTACCTTGTGAGGACTCCTCATCCACACACCTTGAGCTATCATCATTCTTGACAGGGCTCTACTTGGACCTATAGTTTATGTTGGCTATATCAGGGTCACATTGCTCAATCTTGCTGTATGCCAGTCACCTATTTTTACTGCCTCAATTTGGGACATTGAGCTAACACTTGCATGATTACAGCGAACTCCATTTCATCAGGCTACATTTCTTCTACTGAAGGTTTTTGTTGATGCTTGTGTATACATTTTTCATGGATGTTATAGTAGGTCACTTTTCACCTTTGCTTGGAAATGAGCTTTATGGACTTTTGGACCGCTCACCACGAGTGTTTCCCAATTTATCCTAGTGGCCGATGGGAAACTTCTGTGGGGCCGGACCGGTCACCCTAGGCTCAGCATTACCAGGTCTGGTTAATTTTTTTTTTTTTGGAAATGAGCTTTCTAGTTTCATTCGTCACTGTATGGGATGGCCTCCCACAACACTCCAGGAAAGTTACTTCATCCATCCCTCTTGTTTGATGGTGTAATGTTCCCACAAGTCCAGTGAGGTTTGACAGATTGTCTTCATCTTCTTTGCAATGCCACATTCAAAATGGTACTGTGGTCATTGGTTCTCTTTAATTCCAAACTCAATTGTTTAGTTTGAGTTGAATTCACCTAGGTATCTATCTATTTTTTAAGATGATGGACAGCTCTTGGAGATCACTCAGTTGAGACAATACAAATCAGCCTAAGATCCATCTAGCCCTCTGAAATCCAATGCAGTGTTCCTCTTTGAGTGGGATCCTGAGCTCCATTGATTTCCATGTCCACGATCACTTATTAAAGTGGAGACTTTTTTCCTAGCTACCAATGCAGTGTTCCTCTTTGTTATTCTTCCACTATGATAGCAGGGCTCAATTCACTTCAACCCTACGCATCCTCTTCTCCTAGCAAGGTCATTGTTTGTTACCCTTATGCTCTGACAATATTTCCTTTGGGTTGAATACTCTCCATGCTTTTGTGACAGTGGAAAACAAGAATCCTATCCCTGACACTTCTTCAAACATCGACTCGCCGGTTTCATTTCCTGGCATCGAAGCACTACATCACATGCTCACATGCTGATGTTATGGCATCAACCATTTATCCTTACATGGGAGTGTATAGATAACCATTTGTCCTGTTTGAGATGCTAACTCATATTTTAAAATGTTTTTTGAACCTTGCGCTCCTTTATTTATTTATTTATTTTACTAATCCTGGAGGTGAGCAACCTTCCCCTTAGTTCACCCACTAGATAAATCCCGAAGTGCTCACGGCAATTCTCTTAGCAGCCGACCTCCACAGTTAAAAATCCACTGTAAATTCTGCCCTTGCCACAACTGATTCCAAACCGTGGTACTCTGTGAATCCACCAAACGCATTACTGCACCATGCCCAAGGGAGGGCTAATCGCTTTTTTCAAAGAGATGTTCTACCAACAACTTTTGATGTCTCTTTTGATGCATCAACTAAGTTTTTTAAGCTTGTCACCTCTATCGTCCGAAGTCGAGGTATCCTAAGAGGAGTCTTATGTCTATACATAGAAGCTCCCGCCCTCTTCAAATTTCTAGTGGGCCTTCGATCCTACAATGTGGCTTTCAAGAGGAGAAAAACAAAAAACACTGAGATGGCATCCACGTTTGCTCCCAAGCAACTACACATCTAACTATTCCCTATTAGGACACCTACATCTTATCTTAACTTCCCCTGCATATTAACTTCAACTGCTAACTAGGAAACAACCTACTCTAAGCTCCTAAGCTTGTTTGGTCTTTGACCCAAAAATGTCCTTATGATATATATTTACATATTATGTATCAAATTTTATGATGACACTATAAAAAAATTATTCAATTAAAATTAATACCTTGGATTAAAGTAGAAACTGTTGAATCTAAAGATCTATGAAGTTGTAAATCTCATCTTGTGTTAATAATCTCCCAAATTCATCAAAATTAGTCCTCAATGTCATTGAATTTATTTGCAATTTGCTCCTTGGTTCTACAATTGCTATATAGATATAGGAGTTCATATTGGGCTTCACATCACCCCACAAGAAGGAGCACTTTCACAAGTGGTCATACATTGAAACAAAACTTCATTGAATCACACAGTACGTCTTGTACTTTCTTCCTTTCTAATTGACTTGCAAAAGAACATGTAGCCCACGATTCAAAAGTAAACATGTGTTTATTTGCAATTTTCTTCTCTGCATTGTTTTCAGTGTCAAGTATGTAGTAGAAAATCTAGCGATGGCAGGCTTTCCTAATTCTCCACCCTTAGCAAATCTAAACAGTGGGCAACACAAGGTGATCGAAACAATTGTCTTTTTTGCCTAATAATTGTCTAGCACCCACGTAGTTAGATGCACCATCCATCACAACTTGGATAACATGTTCTTCACCTATTTTATCCATTATGCTATCAAGTAACTTAAATATTTTATCCACATCTTTAATTGCATATGAAGTGTCAATAGAGCTAAGAAATAGTGTGTCATGTGGCCTATTAACAAGGAAATTAGTGAGAGAACATCTCCTACTATTAGTCTATCCACCAAACGTATTAGTGCACCCTATCTTCCTCCACTCAACCGTATACTATGAACATTTCAATGATCAAATCTACTTAAAATATTCCACTCTTGAGGTATCAAATATTAATGGTTCTCAAGCAGACTTCAGCATTTATATAAATAAAGGGTTCTTTACTAAATTGAATGGCAAGGCATCACCAGAGATGCATCTACAAATATTTTGAATAACTGTGTTTCTTTTCTTCACAATTCGAGTACCTGTGTCTCTTTTTTGCTTTTGGTTTTTTTTTTTTTTTTTGAAAATTTGACTGAGTGTTGTTTGTTTTGTTTCTTTTCTCCCTTCAGCACAAAAGAATTTGGTCACTTCATTTTATCTTTACTACACTCGCAATCGTAGCATTTTCTTGAGAAAATCTAGCATCCTTTCTCATGTCATGTAAAATCTGTTTGAACTTGTTTCTCACATCCTTTGAAACCTTTGAAGACGACGCTACCTCTTGCCTTGTGCATATCATATGACTCCTCATCCAAATAATACCACATGAATTCTTGTTCCCACAATGATTACGTTCCCATCACATTCAGTTCCCTTTCAACTTTCTGTAATGTTCCCATGTAGCAACAACCTTCTGATTTTCTTTAGAGCTATTATGAGATGGAAAAACTAAAATCCTTATCTGCTGTTTTGGAGAATTCTAATTCAAATCAAATAATTACTTTTTTAAAGGGAAATCAGCTTTCCCAATCGTGACAAGTTAGGGACAAACTAAATACTTCGACTAGCCAATTTATCAGCTTGACAAGGATAAATATCCAGTCCAGGACCAACAAATTAGTATCTTATCGCATAGGTAGACCATCAAAGTGACATGATCAATCCAGCCTCAACAGGC
>JBBPFQ010611540.1:0-28179 GCA_037974815.1 Kaempferia elegans | reverse complement strand
GGCCAACACGGAGGAGGTAAATCACGGGTGGTTACTAGCCATAAGTGCAAATGGTTAAGACATGGGGGAGGTATATGCTCGGGCACGCCGAACATTCGAACATATACATGATCATATGAGAAGAAGAAAAATACGCGTGGTGAAAATTAATAATTAGAAAGAAAGGTATGGCCCGCATTGAAGAAAAGTTGTTAAATCTTGAGAGTTATTTTAATAATTTCCCTAAATAAAATGTTATCTCAATCTAACGAACAAGTAGATAATCATTGGAGAAGCTCTTGCTCCGTCCCAAATTCTTCCACTTCTGGTAATTAATAAATGCCTTGGAACAAGATCAAGCCCATCCATCGCCAAACTTGAAGTAATTCAATCGCCGACGAAGCTGCCGACGCTGTCTCTTCTGTTCTTCCTCCTATTCTCGCTCTGCCTCTGCCACTTCAATTGCGGCGCCGATGGCTAAGCTGCTTATGCTCAAGGAGTACCTCGAGCTCGACTACGACGGTTTCGTACTGGGCGTCGGCGTCACCACCATCCGCAGCCTCCTCGACGCCGAGCTCCTCCGAGAATCGGCCATGATGAACGGCGCCGCGGCAGACAACGGGAACGCGCTCGGTAAATTCGCCGCCGCCATCGAGGCCGTCAAAGCGCGCTGTTTGCCGTCCTCGTCGCGGCCGGAGCGCGCTACCTTCTCGGTGCTCTCCTGGAAGAAGAAGACGAAGAAGAAAGAAAAGAAGACAAAACAGTGGCTCATGGCGGATCAGAACCCGTCCGCCGCCGTCGGATGGCAGTCTCTCCGGTTCCCGTCGCCAGTCATCAGCAGCCGCCAGAGCAATTGCTCGTGCGCCAACTCCCCTACCCCCTACTACCTCCAAGTCATCTCCTCCACCGGCGAAGAAAGGAAAGAACACTCACCGCCTCTACCATCGTCGTCCCAGCCATCGGGGAACGAAGAAGCCACTTCCATCACCGCCACCCTCTCGTCGGCGACGGTGAGTAATTATTTATCTACAAAATTTCAAATCGCCCCCTAAAATTTGCTAAAACATTCCAATTTAGCCAAACATTTAATTTAAATCATGATTAAGCCCAAACAAGTATCTTTTCCCCCGACAATATCCTTTTAAAATCACGATTTAGGGAACGCAAGATTTAATAAACTCTTTTAAGTTTTCTATTATTTTAGTCCCTAAATTTAATGCTCCCTCCATAATTTAGGCCCCCCAAAGTGATAATTAGGTGCACGGCTTTCCAGCGCTTTAATACTATATAACCGTCGACGGGCCTCCCTAATCCACTTTTAAGGGGGCCCTAATCACACTCTAACCATCATTATCAAGCACATCATTAGTAATTAATCCGATGACAGGGACTGATGTTAATATTCCATTAAATATGAGGAGCCACCGAACTGATAAATAGTAGACTCACTTATCTTTCTCTTTCTGGGTCTGTCCGCAGAAAGAGTGGGGGGCCGGAGCATGCATGCACGGCTTTTGGTCGGGTCTTTTTTCACTTCCACTGCCTGGACCGGCGGTCTGATCCAATTTAGATCGACTCATCTTTCTCTTATGGTAATGCAGGAATTTGATGGAAGAGACTTGGAAGAGAACAAGTCGAACGACGATGAAGAGAAGATTGGAGTGAGTTTTGTTTCGGTGATCGACTATATGAATAAAAAGGATCGTGTTGGTGTTAATGATGATGATGATGATGATGAAGAATCATCTTTTTATTTCAACCTCAACAATATTGAAAGTAAGATTTGTTGATTACTTCGATTGATTGATGGACCCCGCGATGTTAAATTACGATGGAAAAAAATATCATATTGTCTTAAAAGTAAAATATTGGAACTTGGAAGGTGTAGAGAGTACAAACACACGGGAGGAGATTTTGGTTTGAAAATTTGGAAAATTCAGGGTGCGAAATGAGATTATTTTCTACTGATCGTGTGACACAGGGACGATGGAGCAGCTGCTTCACCGGATCCGACGGTTCGAAATGCTCGCGGAGCTGGATCCCCCGATGGAGTGCTGCTCCCCGTCGTCGGAGGGGGACGACGACGTGTCGTCGCACGCCGAGGAGGAGAAGGAAGAGGGGTGGGTGTGGGAGATGCTCGGGCGGCTGAAGGCCAACGCGCCGCGAGACGGCGGGGAGAAGCTTCTAGCTGGACTTCTTCATCCAAGGCGGCGATGCTGACGGCGGTCTTCTTTCGATGAGGCAGCGGCGGAGGCAGGGTGAGACGGAGATGCTCCGCACGGCCAAGCGGTGGATCGACAGGAGTCCTGGCGGGGAGGCGGAGGAGGACTGCGGCCACGGGGAGGCGGCAACGTTGAGGGAGATGGAGATTAACGGACGGTGGAGATGCTTCCACGAGGAGGAGGACGAGCTGGCCCTGCGGTTTGGAGACGCAATGCTTCAGTTGCTCGTGGAAGAATTTGTGAAAGAATTAACATCACAATTATAACAATCAAAATAATAATTCAAGATTTTCTTTCTGTTGCTGTTTTGATTCTTTGATTGGAGATTGCTGGTTGATCAAAAATGATTAATAACGTTGAATGTAAGGTCGTCGATTTGTTCTTATAGAAATTTTTTTATTGACGGTCAAAATAAATTAAGAAAATACATATTTTTCTACTTAATTAAAAAGAAAATTCTCAATAATATACTATGGAATTTTAAATTTTAAATTCTAAATTTATTAGATGAGTGTTTAATCATGGTGACAAAAAGACGATTCACTCATTCCAACGCTTCCGCTAATACAGTCTAGAGCTAACACGAATGAGATAAATCACGGAGGCTACTAGCCCGAACAATAAATAGTACATAAGGAAGGACGGACAACTAGCTACGAGTGTTTAATCATGACACTCAATCCCTAGGTGTTGGTTAATCAAATAAGAACAATAGTGATATTTGCTCTACAAATAGATCTGCACAATCTACCGTTAGATTTCATCAGGATGCACACTATTTTCCCAACCAAGATCATGTTAGATCTCTATTATTTTTCAGAATTATTTAAAAAATATGTGCAGGGTTAATTGTGCGAAAAGTCTACAGCACGCACATTTTCGCGGTTCCTGCGGCGAATTTAAATTTTTTCAAAAGTTTTTTTTATTCATCGTAATTATCGATTAATTATTAATGCATGGCTATAAAGCGACAGCAAAGCGACTGGACAAATCAACGACTAGAATTGATAAGTGAGCGTCCTCCGCCTCCGTCGATGACCCGCCACGGCGAGCCCCCGTCGGATCAGCCCTCCGCCACCACCGAGGAGCAGGTGCTGCTCCCCTGCTCCGGAGGTGGAGGGGCAGCCATGCGCCTCATCGTCCCCCTCCAAGGCATAGTCCAGGGCCACGGCTGCGTCGGGCTGGTCCTCGGCTCCCTCCTCCCCTGCGTTCTCTTTTACGCCTTCCAGATGTACCTGAAGCAGAGCCGCTCGCCGCCGAATCCCCCCGCTGACGCCCCCGAGCACGGGGGAGTTGTCCGCTCCTCCTCTCGCAGGCGTCTGCCCGGCCGCGACGCCGCCGAATCCGCCCGCGCCGCTTTGATCGCCAAATCCGGCGATTCATCTTATGCTGATGGGGACAAGAGGTTCTTGGAGGATCCTTACCATCCTTTCGATAATCCCGATGGGGTTATGCAGCTCGGGTTGGCGGAGAACCGTGTAGCTCTCTCGTCCTTACCCCCCAAATTAATTTTTTAAGGTTCTTTGGTCTTCAAAGAATTCTTATTCTTTATATCTTTCCGGCCGTTCAATGCAGTTGTCGTTGGATTTGATTGACGACTGGCTTGCCAAAAATTGCAAGGATACGATGCTTGACCAACGGCAGGGCGCATTGAGCATTAAGGGATTAGCTACCTACCAGCCCTTTGATGGATCTTTGGAATTAAAGACGGTGAGCAAATGATCAGTCTTATACTATTGTCTATTGTTATTTGTTAACATGTTTAAGGCATTTTAGGAGAACTTTAGTCGAGTTTTCTCGCTATTTTTTCTTTCTGATTTAAAGTGCCTCCTAATTCTGTCTTTACATTGTCTTGGAAACTAGTTCTGAAGTATAACACTTTTGTTTTTCTTCATGCGGAGACATTGCTTCAATTATAGCAGTTGTTGTCTTTGTCATTTCTTATTTTCTTGTTTTTCCTTTGTTGGCAGTATTAAGGAGCCACAACTAGTTAGTCTTATACTATTGTCTAGTGTTAACATGTTTAAAGCATTTAGGAGAACTTTACTTGAGTTTTCTCGCTATATTTTCTTTGTGATTTAAAGTGCTTCCTAATTGTGCCATTTCTTATTTTCTTTCTTTCAGTTTCATTTCTGGAGTATCATGTTTGTTACTAATCGATGGGCAAGTGATATTTATTGCAACCCACTGTTCTCTGGGCACCCATCAATCCTTTTCTAGTTTTGCCTTTGTTGACTGTATTAAGGACATGATATCTGAAATCGTACATTGCTAGGTTTTAATTGAAGAAGCCACGACTAGTTAGTCAAAGTAACTAAGATTAGAGAAGGTTGATATGTAGCAGGGTAACAAAACTAATTATAGAGATCCAAGGAGAAGTTCAATACAACACAAAATGCCAAGGAAACAATCTTCGGCCCTTTCTTCCTTGCGCCCTTTCAATCCCAACATGACCAAAGCACCTGAAGCATCTAAATATCCAACCCAACCCAACCCAACCCAAAATACTATGTAACAATCTTAGGGAAATCCCAATCCAACCCAAAATACTATGTCCCTTTAGTGCTTCTTTACTCCCTTACAAGTAGATTTCTAATGCATCTTTAATACTGATTATTTAGAAGCATCTAAATATCGTTTTGTTTCACATGGAAGATAATTTCTAATTTTGTTTGTACTCCATTAAATTACATTAATGAGAGTTTTACTTCTCAGTTTTCTTTTGTGAATACCTTTTTTCTTTTCCTCAAAACGTGTTAAATTATAATTAGTGGATGTGACTTATAATGCTTGTAGATCTTGTTGCTCTTTATTATACCTTTTCTAGGCTACTAGTAATGAATAGTGATGATGCAACAAAAGAATCAAACTCTTGTAGTATTATTGTGAAGTAGATGATCAAGATGGGATGTTGGAGTCCCTCTTGAAGACACTATTGTAGGGAAGTAATAATCCTATACATAAAAGGAGAAAACTGCCCTAATTAACCTATACTCCTGCAGAAGAAAAATCTGCCAGTGTAATCTTTTTGTGTAAAATTTTAGAAAATTAAATTCTTAATTGGCATTAAGTAATTTATTGTTTTTATGCTTTATTAAGGCTGTATTTATTTGCACTATGATGAAGAGGGAACATCAAAAAACTGTTCGCATATGATCTGATAATGTTTTTGCTTAAAGAAATGATGTTATGATGATGACATTCTTTATAATGCTTCCTGTCTGCTGAATTGCTTATGTTTCATAAGCTTGTTTTTTTCTTAGTTGATCTCGCACAAGTAGCATACTCTTTGTGATTTGATTTTTTCTTTTCCATTATGAAATAATTTTTCCGGCAGGCCATTACTGGACTCATGAGGCAAGTGATGCAAGGGTCAGTCTCGTTTGATTCGTCACGCATAGTATTGACTTCAGGTGCAACTTCAGCAATTGAAATTCTCAGCTTTTGCCTAGCAGATACTGGAAATGCATTTCTTGTTCCTTCACCATATCATCCAGGGTAAAATTGGTCCAGTGGGATTGCAAACTTCCTTCTACAATTGGGACATCATATTTACAAATTAACACTTCTAACTGCATGCAGGTATGATGGAAATATAAAGTGGCGAGCTGGCATAGAGTTGATACCCGTCCCATGTCGAAGCACCAATAACTTTAGCATAAGCATTGCTTCACTCGAAAGAGCATACACTCAGGCAAAAAAACGAAGTGTAAAAGTGTGTGGAATTCTTTTCTCAAACCCCTCTAACCCAGTGGGCAACTTGCTTCGTACAGAAACACTGTTTAGCATAATTGATTTTGCCACTGAGAAGAACATACATGTCATAGCTGATGAAACTTTTGCTGGCTCAATTCACGGAAATGAGGAGTTTGTGAGCATGGCAAAGGTTTTAAACACAGATGGTGTTGATAGAACCAGGGTTCATATTGTTTATTCCTTATCTAAAGTTTTCTGTATTCCAGGTTTCAGGGTTGGTATTGTATACTCCTTCAACGAATGCGTACTTGCAGCAGCCTCCAGATTATCTAGGTTCTCCATTTCTGCCCCAACCCAACACTTACTTATCTCAATGCTCACAGATGTCAAGTTCATTGCAGAGTACCTTAAGTTGAACAGAGAGAGACTTCAACTAATGTATGCATTGTTGGTCAGCAGCCTGATGGAGTTGGGAGTTCAGTGTGTTAAAAGCACTGGTGGTTTTTACTGTTGGATGGATATGAGCAAGTTCATGAAATCATACAGCGAGAAAGGAGAGTTTGAACTTTGGAAGGTTATGCTTGATTTGGCTAAGATCCACATAACATCTGGAACTGCATATCATTGCATCGAACCTGGATGGTTTCGTTTATGTTTCACAACATTGTCTCGAAATGATGTCCCTCTACTTATGGAACGCTTAAAGAGAGTAATCCATAGGCAATAAGTTTATTGAAGCTGAAAGCTAATAATTTTCTGTGTTGGATAAGTACAAGGCTTCAACATGCATAAATGTTTTTGATGCAAGGGAAATCCAAAAGCAAGTCTATCTTGACGCACTTAGCAGCCACCGTCAATTTTGTTAGTGTAGATACTGTTCAATTCTTCAATGTTTCTTGCCGTATATGTGGTTTATATTAGGAACACCGGCCACAGATCTTGTTAAGATTGCCGCTGGTGATACGATGAATCTTTTACTTACCAGCTTCTGATATTAAGCCCTTGTTTTGCGGATGAAAGGGAAGCATATGAGCATGCTCTTCGAGTGTTCCTGTAATGAATAAACTGGTTTAGAATGGAGAACCATTAGAGTTTTCAGTTTTGTAATCTTCACAAACCTTTGTGGAAGTAAAAGATTGTTCTGTTATTCGTAGCAATTTCTTGTAGACAACAGTGTGTTTGAATACAATTTATTTTCTAGCTGTCTAAATATTACCTAGTCGAATGCACTATATTTATGTAGCTAAAATGCTAAGGCAAAGTAGGTTACCATTATAACATCAGTTTGTTTCCTTCTATAACTCAATTTGCGACTCAGCATCATGAGTTCCTCGAGGGTAAATGTTTTTGCAATGGCGGCGTGTTCGTGGACGAATTTCTTTAACAGAAATGGTTTGGGGCTGGCAGTCACTGAAGATGGAGTATGATCTTTGCCATGGTTGTTGAGAAAGCTAGTATCAGGTAAAGAAACTGGGAATAGGTACTTGACCGTCGAAGTCTCTTTGCTAATTTCTGTTTCTGATGCAGTTTGAAGGTTTTCATTCCAGTAGGAGCCATCCTCACTGAAACTTTCCCAAGCAGCTGCCGTGATGTCGAAAAATTGAGTTGCTTCCATGCCAGAGATTTCATCACTCAACCCAAAAGTGAAGGCCTCAAGATCTGATGCAACAGTTTGGCCTTCCTCCACTTCGAAAGGATTCAGATAGGATTTGTTCTTCTCATCGACGAAAGGGTTCACGTAGTGATCTGGTACAGGAAGAGGATTCGTACCATTGGAAGTGGTTGAATTTAGCACTGCTTGAGCTGGTTCCGGTTGGAGTATCGGCTTCCCGGGCTTCTCTTCCCATTCAAATGGCACAGAAACCACAAGCTTGGCAGGGGATGGAAGCAAGGCAATGGGGTCTGTCTCAATGCTCCAGTCTTTCTTCAGCTTGCCTGGCTTCTCTTCCCAGAGAAAAGGAACAGAAATCTGTTGCTTCTCTCGTCGAAGATGAGCACAGGAATCGGAGAACTCATTCGACTCCATCGTTGCTGGTGTTGTGAATTGTCTGTGTTGCTTGGTGCCATGGGCAGGAGCAGGTATATCTAGGAGTCTGGATTTTTTGGTTTGACAGAACTGTTCCTTGATCAATTTGTTCTTGTTCAACTGTACCAATTGTGGAACTCTCCTTTTAATTCTTAACTGCATCAACCACTTTCTTCTCAAGTTGAATTTTATAAATAGTTTTAAATTGTATCAAATTCGTATAAATTTTTGCATAAAGTCATATATACAAATGAGTTATTGGCTTTGTTTACTCATGTCAAATTGACGCAAACCGAGCCGGCATATTGTCTCCCGGTTCAGCATTGGGCCCGGTTTATTTGCTTTTTAAACTGTGACGTTGGTTGTTCGAAGAATCGAAGGCACAAGCGATGGCCGCCAATCCGCCGGTGACGTCGCCATTAAGGCGGAGCCTCCAGATCGTCGGTGACGACGGAGGATGAGAACCGAGACGTGGCTCTCAAGTTTTCTCCGATCGGCCCAGGTTCCACATCCTTCATTCCCTTTCTCCTCCTCTGCCTTTTTCTTTGTCTTACTCTTCATCCTATGGGAAATGCACGGCTAGCGAACCCAACCCTAGCGCCGAAATCCTAGTTCTTCTTCAGCCTTCGTTGGCATAGTGCCACAATGCTTACCCAGGGTTCGACTTTATAATGCTGACGCCTGATCTTTGTGTGATCTTTCAGTCGAAGCATCTAGTCTACTTCATTGTTTGCACTTTTTTTTTTAATGAATGCTTGGGAAGATGCGTTGAGGATCCACGCTACCAGGTAGGTATAATGGCTATCAGAGGAAGTCATAGCAAAATGTTTCCTTTAAGCTAAGTACACTGCTGCAGATATTACAAGTTTATAATCATGTCTAAAACCTCTGGAAAATTTTTCATGTTGTCTTTTCCAGTACAATTAACCACTATACAACCTTCGTAGGTTGAAGGAAGTTGCATTTGCATCGCCAGCAATTAGTTTCTTTGCAATGATAATGTTAGCAGCTTCAGTTGGGTGATATGCATCCCAAAACACATACTTGTCTCTATCTTTGCAGAGGATGGTGCTGGAGTTTCTATCATGGACTCCGAGGCAGAGAGGAGGAAAGCTTAGGCCACAACAAGGATCATATGGATTTTCAAATCCTGGTAATATAAACATTTGTTTAGTCAATGCCACTGATTTTTTCCTATTTCCTTTTTCTTTGTGGAAATAATGTGTGCTGGAAAGTTGACAAAGTGAAACACTTACCGTATTTGTGATAGCCTTGAATTATATCTAGGAAAATGTCGTAGATGTTCGCATATACGAATACAGATTCAGGACCCAGATCTTCATTTAGCTTGTTGATTGCCTTGATCAACTTCATGTTGTAACCTTGGATTAGTGTGTTCGCAGCTGATAAGCGCTCCCCTTTTCTCACCAACTTTATTACTCGAAGATACGGTATGCATCCAATAGGTCCTACCCCAATGACTAGAAACTTTCTTGCCCCAAGCTCATGCAATCTCTGTTCAAATTTGCAGTAATTAATAAATTGATCAAATTTTTCCAAGATAGAACAGTTATGCTAACTCTTATTTGCTAGATTGTCTTAACTTTGCTTTTTGACATATCAATTTATTCAAACTTTGACATACTGTCAAAGGATTACTCATGATTAGTTTCAATTATTTTACTAGTTTATTTTGATGACTCATTCTTTGGTTGTATCTTCGTTACAAACCAATCAGTGCTAGCTACCTCAGATGATAGAATGATTCAAGTTAGATTCTTAGTATAGCATAATTGTTTTTTTCTTCAAAAAAAAAAAAAAAAAAAATTTCCAGTCACTGATTCTTCTTATGCAATTCAGATCATCTGTAATTTGAATTTGAGCTATTTCAACTTGTGTACGAGAATGTACTAGGTTATAATCCTGGTTTATTTATCAAAAAAGAAGCTATAAATGTGTCAAGTAATTCTATAACACACAGTAACCTTTCATTACTACAATAAATCATTCAAATCCTGATGGGGGTTCTCACCTTTAGATGCAGAGTTAAGTTGGAGACCATTATGTCCTGAAGAGCTGTTGGGGCGAGCTTCTTATCTCCAAAGAGATATACGGAGGGCTCGAAGTAGTTCAAGACGTCGTTAGACCCTGTTATTATTTGGAAGACGGCCATCTTTAGGAATTCAGTAGCATTCTTTCTCAGAGTTCTCACCATGTAATCTCTGGTTTCCTCGAAATATTTCACCTGCATGCTCAATGGTATTCTCTCAACCTGTGCATAGTTTGAGTATAAAGCAGATAGACAAAGTTGACATCAAAACCAAAAATTAACATCCATTAGATGAAACATTTGTGAGTTTGCCACATACAAACAAAGATCCTGTCTCGTCCAATATCCCTGAAGCACCTGAAGCATAGTTGATGCCATTCTGAACTCCATTGCTACAGTCGTTGCTGGCTAAGTAGGGAGGAGGGAAAGAATTCTTCCCCAACGCTTCAACTAGTACAGTCAATGCATTAAATTTAGAAAATTTGATAAAAAGTAATTGATCTCTGGTAAAGGTTCAGTAATCAAGTCATTTTTTTTATTGCCCTTACAAGATGATGGGAAAGTAAATACTAGGCCTCTGATTTAGTTTTCCTCTTTTTTTTTCCCCTCAATTTTTGTTCTTGTTTATTTCCTGCAGTATATAGGAGACATGTGTAATATACCTATGAGATCACTTGTGGTTCTGCCATTAGTGAATCTTCCTGTAGGTTGGCCGCCAGAAGGCGCGAAATCAATGCCGTAAGGAGGTGAGTTAGCTTTGGAGATGGTGAAGAGATAGTTGTTGTTCCCAACGTCGGCGAGGGAGTCACCGAGGACGAAAGTGGGGTAGCAAACTGCCGGAGGACGAAGGCCAAGAACAAACAACGGAAGACGAAGCAGCAGCAGCTGTAGCAGAAGAGGAGACAGCAACAATGCAAAAAATGGTGAAGCCATGAGGTATGCCTTCTTCTGCTGTGTATTGAATATTGCATAGCTTGTGTTCTAAAATTAGTTCACAAAGCATACGACTTGCATGCCTTGCGCTGCCGCTTTGATGTGACACAATCATGAAATTTGGCCTTGGTATCCATTTCTGTGTTTGTAAAAAGAGCTAAAAATCAGTTGCAGAAAAGAGGGAAAAGATAGGGGCTGAGAAAGATCAGCCGTCGAAAAGAAAATTAGGAAAATTTTCTAAAAATGACCTCCAGGTTCTCTAAATGATACAACGAGACCGAGTAGACCAGAAAAGATATATGCATCCGTCGGAGTGGAGGGAGGGAGGGAGGAAGAGGAGGGGTCAAAGGAGGAGGAAGAGATGCGGCGTCAAGGAAGTGCGGGGTTTCCACCGTCGGATCTCATGGCGGCGGAGGCCCCCCTGGTGGTGGCTCTCAACTGCCTCGAAGACACCTCACTGGAGCAGGAGGCCCTTGCTGGGGTCGCCACTGTCCAGCACGTCGGCAGCGCGGCCCTCGCCGACGGGCGCATCGAGTCGGCCGCAGCTGTTATGCTGCACTCACTCTCCCTCTTACCCGGACCCGCCCAGCGCCGCCTCCGCCCTTGGCAGCTCGTCCTCTGCCTCGGCTCCGCCGACCGCGTCATCGACTCCGCTCTCGCCGCTGATCTAGGGCTCCGCCTCGTCCACGTCGACTGCAGCCGAGCGGAGGAGGTGGCTGACACCGTCATGGGCCTGTTTCTCAGCCTCCTCCGCCGGACCCACCTCCTCTCCCGCCCCTCCTCTGCCTCGGCCGGTTGGTTCGGATCGATCCCGCCGCTGTGCCGGGGAATGAGAAGGTGCCGTGGCCTTGTTCTTGGGATCATTGGCAGGTCGGCCTCTGCAAGTTACCTGGCCACCAGGATCCTGGCCTTTAAGATGAGCGTGCTCTACTTCGATGTCCACCACGAGGTATTGAACTATTAGGAACCTTGTTGCTGTTTTCTCTCATATTGTGTTCTGTTTCACAGTGTTCTTTTGACCTATCTGTTTTCTGAGAAATAGGCCTTTACAAGTTGCTAATATATTCCTTAACTGTTTAAGTTTGATTTTTTCCTAGCTCACTAAATCCGATTGAACATAGCTAAGCAAAATCCCGATTTATGCACACAAAGTAGGCAACTCGTCGTTGTGTTTCCTTTCTACCGGTCAATATTTTGGCCAATCTATATCCACTAGACATGTGTAGAAGTATTTGGCGCAACATCTGATAATTATGGCTAGCTATAGTAATGTGGTTTATTATGTAATAATTACTGCAGATAACAGTTATGTAATAATTACTGCAGATAACAGTTAGCCTTGGGCAATATATACTCACATCTATTGTCAGATTTTAGTGCTGCATATTCTGAGAGCTCCGTGCTAATTTCTTTGTGATATCCTCAAAATGAATTTTGGCACACAATCTAACCATAATAAACTCTAGTCAGTGTGCTAGAGGGCTTAGGTTTTCATGTTTGTATCTTAACAAATAATAAGTTGAATGGTCTTTTGAGTTATGGATTTGATCTGTAGAAGTGAAATAGAATTTCATTTTCATGATAACTGAATCCAAGAAAGTCATTGGTAGTTTTCTCTAGCTTGATGTGATGATAATAAGACTGTTATGTGTGTGTTAATTATCTTAGCATTCAATTGTTTAAAATTTCATGACTTTAAATATTTTTTGAACATCTGTAAAGGTGAAAGATAAATCAAGACGGTCTGCTATTGCATTTCCTTCCGCAGCTCGAAGGATGGACACCCTAAATGATTTGCTGGCAGCAAGTGATCTTGTTTCACTTCACTGTTCTCTCTCAGATGCTACCATGCATATTCTTAATGCAGAATGCCTGCAACATATAAAGCCTGGTAAACTGTTTGAGATAATTTGACTATTTGGACTATGCGTTTCTTTCAATTCTGGTTGTCTGCATAATTTAATCGCAATCTCAAATAGTTAAGTATCTGTTTTTCCACAGGTGCATTTATAGTGAATACAAGTAGCAGTCAATTGATAGATGATCGTGCATTAAAACAACTATTGATTAATGGTACCATAGCCGGTTGTGCATTGGATGGTGCTGAGGGGCCACAATGGATGGAAGCATGGGTAAGACTACAGCTGCATAAGATCTACTGCATAAACTGTGTAACCTATGTGAGCCATAAGTGTAAAGATAAGGAACACAAGATTAATAGTTCTCATAATAGGTGCTTAATGCATCGATATACCTACGAGTTTACTATTTGTGTTTTATGTTTGTGACCAGAAATTAGTTATTTGAGGATGTTCTCATATGCTGATCATAAGATTGAACCTTTTTTTTTTAAAAAAAAACATGCACAAAAATTAAGTTCATTTAGTTGCATCTTTTTCTTTTTCTATATTGTGTGTTCGACTTAGCCAATTTCAGGTGTATTATTGCTATGGAGTGCCACATAAACATGTTGAACGAGGTTTGGCTCTAGCTTATTTTACTTTGTACTTGTCAGGAGCAGATGCAGGTAATGAAGATACTCCGACATGATTTCTTTGAAGTTTTGGGCTATCCTTCTGAATTTTGTCTTTCTTATTATATCTTCCTTCTTTTTTGTTTATATTACGTATTATAAAATTAAAATATCTAATATGGCACATTGCTAGCAATTACTCTGAAGGTTTGTTTTAATCCATTTTCAGGTAAGAGAGATGCCAAATGTGCTAATTCTTCCTCGCAGTGCAGATTATAGTGAAGAAGTATGGATGGAAATAAGGGAAAAAGCAATCACCATATTACAGTCATTTTTCCTTGATGGAATTGTACCAGATTATGCTATATCTGATGAAGATGAAATGATAAGTGGAATTGTATGTAAAGATGAGCAGACAAAGAAGGAAGTAAAAGAAACTCAAACTCAGCAGGTTCATGTTCTTGAAGAGCAGATAAATGAGAGCCACTTGACTTCAGAATACATCTACAAGAAGGATAACCATGAATTTAACATTTCTCATGTTTCAGCTGTTTCCCAAAATGTAGGCTCCATAACTGAAGGCAGGCATAGTGGAACAAGTAAAAAGGGTAAGAAGAGACCTGCTCATCGAAGATCGCACCAGGAACCAGATGATTATTCAGCAGGAGAGAGTGATACTAGTTATACATTAGATCAAGATGATGATACGGCAACAAGTGGAAGGGAGAAAGTGTTAGGTTCTGGTTCTAGGTTAACTTCTCCTGAGGATCCTAGAAATAAACTAATGTGCACCTCTGAACCTACACTAGACTCGTCATCAAAACAGGTGACAGTAAATGCAGAAGTTAATGAAAATTCTGTTCAACTGCTGAAAGATGGTTTCATCATTGCCCTACGTGCAAGAGATTGTCAAGGATATCATGTCTCTAGACAAAGAAATCCAGGAGGTGGCTGGTTCCTTGATACAATATCAAACATATCAAAGAGGGATCCTGCTGCAGAATTCCTTGTTTGCTTTAGAAGCAAGGTATTTATATACAAAACAGTTTTTAGTGTTGCTGAATGAAATGCCACTTCATCTCTCTTATTAGCACTTACCATTCCCAGGGCATAATCGGGTTGCGGTCTTTATCGTCTGGTGGAAAACTCTTACAGGTTAGGAATTGCATTTAATGTTTGCAAGCTTTCAATTAATGTTCAAACAGTTTACCGATGTATTCCGCCAACGGGCGTTTACTTTGGCTACATATACACAACTTCCATATAACTTCATGTTTTTCATGGTACCAGATCAATAGGAGAATGGAGTTTGTATTTGCGAGTTATAATTTTGATGTATGGGAGGCTTGGACACTGCGTGGTTCTACATTGGAACAATGTAAACTAGTCAACTGCAAAAAGCCATCGGTATGCACCAATTTGCATTATCCCTATTTGCATTATCCATACAAGGACACGGGCCTATTGACTTCGCCTATTTGATACTCAATATAAGACATAAAGGTTGAATTTATTCTCCCATTTTATGCCTCAGTTTTCATAGTGTCTTCTCTTGTTGGCACTACAAACCACAAACTAATTTGTGGAACTCGTAACAACCTGTTCCAAACTTTGTTCATCAAGCGTTACTTTTCTGCAGAATCTTGCCGCTTTATATAATCATAGTTCTGAATTTGTGCTTTCTCTGTGATCATCTTCCATTTTTATCGACTATTCAATTATGTTTCCTGCTATAAGATTTTGATGTCATTTTGTTTGTTTCATCATGCGTAGGCTGTCCTAGAAGTAAACATAGAGATCCTTGCAACTGTTAATGAAGACGGCATTACTAGATGGATTGATTAAGTTGTTTACGATAAAAGGTGCTTGCAAAGAATCGGGTATCCTTGTCTTTCAACGAAGGTTTTTCCTAATCTCTGTTTTTTTTAGCTGACTCTTGTAGTTGCTTTAAAGTTCAGGAAATGGTTGTGGAATGTGTTTTCTAATCGTTATGTATCTTTCTGTGTAAACATCAAACTCCAGTGAAGTTATGTAAACATCCCTCAAAATCTCAATGTCGAAGCTGTTGTTTCCTTGTTTGTTTCCTACCTTCCTAGGCCTTACAGGCATCCAAAACTCTTCAGATTTATGTCGCTGGAAGAAGAGATAAGAAACTTTTAGGGCGTAAAAGAAAAATTAGTTGCTCACAAGATCAAACTCTTCATTTTCTGTTCCTTAAAGAAAAAATTAAGAAACTTTAAAAGGGGAAAAAGAAAAACCATATGTTTAAAGATATCTATAATATTTTCCGGCCTAAGCAAGGTTTATATCGGCCATCAGATACATTAATGGTGGCTGTCAATATTTTTAAATTCGCTTTTCACCAGAGAGAAGAGTCCCTAAATATACCATAGATGTGGTTGAGATTCAAATCTCTCAAATTTTAAATGGCATTTGGTGGATAAATTTAAGGAATGAGGGAATAAAATAATAGTAAATAATAGCGTTTGGATTATAGGTTTGAGAATGAAAATTTAAGAATAATTTTAAAATTTATGGGAATTACTAGACTCATATAATTTGAGAGTTTCATTTTTATTCTCATTCCTCCTAAAAAAAAATTAAAATTTTAAAAATTAAAAATT
Source organism: Kaempferia elegans (assembly GCA_037974815.1). NCBI lineage: Eukaryota > Viridiplantae > Streptophyta > Magnoliopsida > Zingiberales > Zingiberaceae > Kaempferia > Kaempferia elegans. The sequence continues at coordinate 12,176 of JBBPFQ010611540.1, read as the reverse complement.
TTAAAAAAAATAAAACAAAATTTTTAAAATTTAAAAAAAGTTAAAATATAAAAATAAAATTAAAATTTGAAAAAATAAAAAAAATTGAAAAAAAAAACAAAAACAGGAAAAAAAATAGTGAAAAAAGGAAAATAAAAAATAAAAACAATAAAATTAAGAAAAATAGAAAAGAAAATTATAAACAGATAATCAAAAGAAAAAAGGGAGAAGAAAATAAAATAAAATTTTAATTTTTAAAAAAAAAGATCATCATACCTAATATGAATTTATAAACCAAATAGTAGTATTATAATAACTAAATTCATTTCCATTTCAGTCTACTATTAACTCATTCTCATTCTTATTCCTACCTATCAAATCAAAGTCACTTTACATCCGTGTTACTATAGTAACTTGCTCCATTATGCATTTGTTTTTTTTTCCTTTATATTTTTTTATTTATTAACCGTTTATGACATTGGGTAAAAAAAAAGTAAAGCGCTCTTGTAAATGGATGAGTGAGTTACACGAAGTGATTTATATTATGTTAAATTTGAAATGTGATCTCATTTTTATGTGACAAACAATTATTTACTTACCATTTTAATTATCCTTGTGAGGGCAATTAAACATTTAACATGTAGCAAAGACGATTCGCTCATCCCAGCACTCCCACCAATCTGTTCCTAAGCTAACACGGAAAAGATAAATCATAAATGACTACAAATCATTAGTGTAAACTGTCAAAATATAAGAGAGGTATGCTCAAACTTACTAAGTTTTGATCTCAAAATTTTATATGATAACCTTTTTATATCTTAAATATTGCACCTACACCTATTTTGGGCACCTACACCTATACCTATTTTGGGCACTTGGATGCTGCTGATATGGACTCCAAATCTGATCCACGTTGCAACGACTCGACTAGGCGTCTGTCGTGGCTCAGGCAGGTCCGAGCGCCTAGACTTATTTTGGGCGCCTAGACTTATTTTGGGCACCTAGAATCCAGGTGAACAGAAAAGTCAACTTCATTTTGATATATCCGGCTGCTTCTCCTGTCACTCGGGTGATTCTCTTGTCATCCAGAGATTAACACACCCAAACCCAATGAAGGATTGGTGTGTTCAATAGAGGAGGGTGAATATCGAGTGTTTAAAAAATTATCGGTAAATACGCAGCAGAAAATAAAACAAACAGAAAAGATGAGTACACAAGACACGAAAAATTTACTTGGTTCAGAACCTTCGATTACTCGTACTCCAAGACTCACGATTCTCCAAACAATATCGATGAACAATCCACCAATATCCTCTTCCGGTAATGCAAGAAGAATGAATTGAGTAAAAAAATAAGAAAGGAGAAGTGTAACAAATTACGCTTTCTTTTTTGCAAATATAAAAAGAATATGCAACTTTAAATTAAATGTTACCAACTCCTTTTCATGGATCTCTGGATCGCTTGAGGGCAGGTGTCGGCTAATCATCGGTAGCCGAGTATCGCAGATCGGTGATGTGACAGTAGTCGGGCGTGTTTGCAAAAGCAGATGAGTCGTAGAGTGCATAGAGCGTTGTTGTACAAAGTTGTCTTGAATGTTGCTCGAACAGACCTTATAAAGGTCGCTGAAGACGTCTTAAGTATGTTCGAAGGGCTAGTTGTCTATCTGTGATTTATCTCCTTTGTATTAGCCCTAAGACAAACTAACGGGGGCGCTGGAGTGAGCACAGTCGCCTTTGCCAACTTGAAACAGATTGATGGGTCATGTGGGACTTTACTGTTTTTACCACACGGTGCGTGGGCTTGCAACACTAATAACTAGTGGTGTTTACTAATTCAAATAGCGGGAAATCTAGAGAGTATGGTTTAACTGTGGCATCTATGACTGCAATTTCATCTCCATCCTCAGATCCAGCGCATCATCATCATATCCACCGCGTCTAGTATTTCGTCTCCTATTCCTTCCAGAGACACCCCTCCTTCCTCCTATATAAAAAGGTTTCTTACTCTCGCAAAAAACTATCGAAAAAGACGAAGACCTTCCTCTACCTCCAAATTTGGAACAACGCCTCTTTTTAAGACGCCGCCGCTTCTAAGGCATCGATGACAATACCTCTTTGGCGGATCGCCGCCAACATATATGGAACTAGCTCGGTCTCGATCCGTCCAAGGATTATCACAGCCATGTGGTCAAAAAGTCCTTTATCAATTTTTGATTCCACAGGAAAGCCACCGAAGCTGTCGAGGAAGGCACCGTCGATAGCTAGATTATGCACAGAAGCTAACGTAATTGATGCGGAGGAAGAAAGTCAAACCCACAGAAGTCAAATGAAAGCCCGCTCAGAAGCTAGCGTGACATCCAAGAACACCAAGCAATCAAATGAAGGACCACCGAATACCGTCGAGTTGGTCCGTGGCTGAACTGGAAGCCAGCAGAGTCCCGGATAGTCGATCGAGTGGACAACTTGCCTAGTTAGCTCCTCACATATTAAACAAAGTAGGAAGCGCGCACCACAGCCAAACAAAGGCCAAACCAAATAAATTCCTGAACGATCGACCGAGCGAAACCCTTAGTCGGTCAATGTCTTATAGATTGAGCAAGCGTACATCGAGCACATCGCTAACCGAGCAAAGGGGTCGATCTGAGCAGAACCCAAGCAACCACTCGATCGACCAATTAGTCATCCGGCAGCTCGTAATAAACAAGCCCCCTGTTAACTAAACTGTCAAGATGTCAGAGCTCGAGACGGACAACCCTCTCTGACCAATACGGGTGACTGGTCGGTTATTATGCCCGATCGGATAATAGGAGTCGCTCTGCTTTGACTCCCTTGACCTATTCTCCTTGTCGCAAAGTACAACGGTCAATCAGAATATCAGCTGTAAAAGGATATGTTTTGTCTTGTACAGATGAAGCTTCACAAAGATTGACACGTACAGAATGTATGTCCAATTAAGTAAAGATTACAAAATGTCAGAAGGGTCTGCCCCTTTTAAGTAAACATCTCGGCGTTCGTGCAAGGTAACATATCAGTATAAATATGATCTTTCACAACCCGCAGAGGTATGCAAACATCATTAATTATCATCTCTTCTCCAACATTTTCTCCACTCACGACTATTGCACTGACTTAAGCGTCGGAGGACCAGGGTCGGGGACGCCTTCCCTGGCTCGGTTACTAATGCTCATGCTAGTTTGTTTGATAGTGCGCAGGACCGCGAGTTTGACAAGAAGACACACCCTAGTTCTCTCCCGCGACACGTTGATAGCCCCCTTCCCGACATCTGTTTCCACGTTTCTAGACATGATCAATATATTTGTTTACATTTTATAGTATTTGGATGCCTGTCAAAAATGTAATGTTATAATATTGAAAGTGAATGCAATAATAAATTATCAATGTGGAATATAGTTGTAAAAAACCTTAATTGAATTGTAAGATCTTAGAATCCAATCAACCAAATCTATGAAAGTAATGAACGAAATGCTCATCCGCCATCAAGTCAAACATTGAAAGAAGAATCAAAAGATGTAATTGAGCACCAGATTGTGTAAGAAAAGGGAGGTAGCCATTAGAACTATTTGTCAAATGGAAGACGCATCCCCTTTTTGAGTATACATGGACTAATGATGATAAATTTGACAGAAGAGTTACTCATGAATGATTCCTTGTTTTAGCTTTGTGGTAAATAGAAAGTGAGAATAAAAAGAAAGCGATTTTTTTAAATAAAAAATCTTCCCACTTATGGGATGCCTAGTTCAGAATGCCAAGACATTAACACTTAGGTTGGTGATCCTTTAAAATATATGCATGCTTAAGAAGCCTCACTTAACAAAGGGACTAGAAATGAAGTTTCTTCCTCTTCTCACCTTCTCTTTACCTTAACATGTTTTCCAAAACAAGAATTGTAATTTGAGAGTCCAAGAAAGGCTGAGGTGTCAAGCCAAAATATCATTTGTGAAGCAATGCTTGCGAAATACCATAAAGTGGTAGTTAAGCGAGGGCACTATTTCATAGGATTATGGCACAAAAGAATAATATGCAGCGATTTGTTGCTCTAAGTGAGAAAAAGAAATAAAGGAATGCAAATTGGGCTCAACAATTGTTGTTCTAGTTTCTTAATTTGATTGGTTATAAAAATATTATTTCATACATAATTCATTGAATCTCATCGACTGTTACTGATAAACAAGTTTGTCTAGGCTAATTTTTAAATACGTGCATGCTTAGCTCATAAGTTCAAAGTTCAACTCTCACTAGAATATGCTGCTGACTTGGTGATCTGTCTACTTAAATCCACGTTGCAATATTTGTATTACTCATATATCTAGTGCCTTAAAATAAGGCTATTCATGTCTCACAATTAGATCATTCAATCTAGTTTCTTGCTTTTCAGTATGATGAAGTATATATATATGTCATATTTATTTTGTTGATTATTTGGGTGTAAGCATGTAAAGTATAACAAGTTTAAAAACATAATACTGCATAGAATCTCTAACCTTCCTTTCAGGTATGCCTTTGCCTTCGAACTTTTTCTAGTCGCTTCATGAGAACCATCTGCCCCAACCATGTAATTCCAGCCATCATTGCTATCACACCAATTGTTGTCCAAGCACTCCTTCCATTACTCGTGCTTTCTCCTTGATCTCTTCCTTGGCTTTTGACCTCCTTGTTTTTGTGTCCTGCATCTTCATCTATTGACTTTGACTCAGCAGTGGGAAATGGTTTATGCCCTTTATCTTTCCCATCCCTCATCGTTGGTGCCAAGATAGAGGATAGGGAATATGTTCCAGAGATATTTGCATCACTTGCCTCTCTTTTGTCATTATTCTCCACATTCATGCTGTTTCGTTCATTGATAATCTTTTCATTTTCTTCTGTAATAACCATTCCTCTTGGCCTTTTCCTGTCAATCTGAATATCTTCCTTTGATAAGGTGGGCAGACGAGAGGTGGAAGCTATATTGTCCATTCCTGAAATGCTCCCATGGCTATCTTTTACTGGTTTGTCTAAAGCTTTCAGCTCCTTGTTACTTTCTGAATTGCTTTTGAATATAGATGCCCTCTCCAACTCTGTTTTACTCATTGAGTGTTCTTCTATTGTAATGGAAGAGTTAGGATCCTTGCTCTTTCTTTCTCCTGCCAAATTCTTTGAACTTGTTGGTGTTAACATTGATGAAGAAAATTGAACAATCTTTTCTGCTCTTGCCTTGCAACTTATGTCTGCCTCTCCTACTTGCTCACTTTCAAAAAGCATGGCGTCACCACTCACTCTCTTCTCTCCTTTTTCTACAGATGAAATCGAGGAGGAGACTTCAGTCTTGTGCGACAAATCTGTATTTTCTGGTATCGGCATCAAAGGAGAGGACATTGATGTTTTCTTTTTTTCACATTTGCTCAGTTCGGCACTTTTTCCTTGTTCTTCCCTCGTTATTTTCATCTTCTCTACATTTGATTCCGTAATTTTGCTTTGGGTTTTCTGCAACCGTGGCATCAGCAAAGGGGACTTCTTCTCCAAACTTATCGCTTCATTTGAACTCTCATCATTTGTTGGCACTGACATTGTTGAAGTAGATGGAAGAGTTCCTCCGATATTCCCACTAGGAGCAACTCCTGCTCTTATTGCAGCATTTGCTGAGGTTGGATCTGAACGAGCAGAGATTCTTGTAGCAAGCAATAGCTGTTCTCGTTCCTGAATTTCTTCTTCTGCTTTTTTCTCTTGCATCAGATTATCATTTTCCAAATTGCTTCTGTCAATTCCTGGTACTTGTATTTTGGTCTCGATTGTCTCGACCTCTTCCTTTGCTGTTTCATATATTCCATGTTCTTTTTCATTGCTCTCGATCAGACGTTTTTCAGTCTTTGGCATCACTGGAGGAATCAGCTCCACTGTTCTCTTACTTGTGTATTTTTCTTCTTCATGCATTGCCTCCATGTTTGTAGGTTCCTCTTTATTAGTCTCTACAAGCTTACTTTCTTTATTTTCCACCGTTGGAATGGGCAAATCAGGTGTGATATTTGCCCTCTTGTGACCACTGATTTCTTGTTTCTGTTGTTTTTGTCTTCTCTCCCTCTGAGTTTGTGCAATCTCTGGCATTGAAGGAGAAAGTATCTTCTCCTCCTTTATCGTGCCACTTTCTTGCCCTTCTGTTACTTCCATCATTGGAGTTTTCTTTTTGCTCATTCCTCCTACATCACTTTCTTCCTCTGCTAAGTTTGGAACTAGCAGATGATGAGAGGCTGTGATCTTTGAACTATCACTGTCACTCGCCTTTTGGCCCTGTTTAGTCTCTGGAAGTGAATCTGGCTTCCTCTCCAGCACTTCCCTTGTCTCTTGCATTGTAGGTTCAACTTTGCCAATTCCTCCAAGTCTACTTTCTTCATTTGCTTGCTTTGTGACTGGTAGAGGTGACGATGTGGTTTTTGCACTCTCATGATCACTGATCTCTTGTTTTTCTTCTTCCTTCTCCTTTATACTTTCCTCTTGTTCATGCCTAACGTCTGGCATTGGCAAAGGAGGTATTATCTTGACTTTTTCCTTTGTTTGCCTGTCTTGCCCTTCTCTAACCAAGATTGTCTTAGGTTCTTTAACATTTTTTCCTAGTTCCTTATTTCCCAACTCTGGAACTAGTAGAGGAGGAGAGGATGTGATCCTTCCACTTTTGCCATCACTAATCTCTTGTCCTTGTTCTTTTTGCATCTCGTCCTTTCTGTCAATGCTTGTGTATGGTCTTTCTCCTCCTCTTGCTTCCCTCAAAGTTGGTTCTCCTTTGTCAATTCCTTGTAGTTCTTCATTTTGCAGCTTTGGAACTACAGAAGAAGAGGGTGTGGTCTTTGCCCCACTCCCATCAATATTCTCTTGCTCTTCATCATTCTCTTGCTCTTCAGCTTTTTCTGGACTATTCTTTCCCTCTTTTTTTCTGGCCCTGGTACTTGGCGATCTGGCGAAGGAGCGCTCTCTCATGGATGATGCCTTCTTGGCTGAAGAACGACGGAGCCATGGAAATCTCAGCACAGAATGAATTCTAGTGTGTGTTGGTGGTGGGTTGATGGAAGCGTCCATTGGCTGTCTTTGTTTTTTAATCAATTTGCTAGGGATGCATGCATGCCTGGTCACATTGACTGGGGAACAATAAACAAACACCTAACAAATGGTTTTGAGTGTTCCTGTAGCATTGGGTTGCCTATTGCTGTTAAAAGTAGGGAGGAACATAGTCTTCCATACATGGAAACTGGCTTTCCATATGCAATACTTTTCTTGCACTTCAAATACCTCATTATTCTGTTAAATTGGTTCGAAAAGAGGGTACCAAAAGATTGCTTAGAGGAGGTGCACTTGGAATCTATGCTTGTGTCAATAAGTAGCCCGTTCATAAGAATTCCATTTAGTTTTCTTGCACCTGCAGTTTCCATCTTCTGATAAATGCCTAGGATTTAGGTCCTCAATTCATCCATAATAAGGCCTTAGAGCTTGTAGAAAAAAAAAATAATATGTAAATTAGAATGAAAAAGAAAAATTGCAAACATTCTAGCACTCACACAAGCAAAATGTGTGATTACAAGACACAAGTTTCTCATGAACATTTGCAAAAACAAGGGATAGTAAAAGTCATCTAAAGAATGGAGAGACCTACTCAATTGCTTCCAATGACATAACAGAGAAAAATATCATTTTAGTTTCTTTGTATTTAGTACTTGGTGGTGCTACTCAGAGTGTTCTTAGCAACTGCTGGAAGGTCCATGCAATTTTATGATATCATTGTTGTTTTTTTTCAGGATTTTTGATCGGCAAAAAGCGGCGCTGTCTCCTGTGCCATCTGCAATGACCACACATCATCAATTTTCATAACAGCACTCAAAACATAGACTTGAAAGACAGATTACGGTAACATCCAGAATATGGGGGCCATATGATCGAACCTGTAAAATGGGTAAAGCATTATTTGCTGATTTCTTTTTGCTCTCTTGCACAGAGAAGTATGAATAGAGAGCCATCCCAAAGATGGCAACAAGGATTCCTGCGATGTTTCTGCTCGTGAAGGGGTCGTCCAACATAATGTAGCCGATGGAGAGAATGAGGCATGTCTTGAGGTGGCCGAGAACTTGATATGTCACCGGCGATGTTACCCCGATTACCAAAAAGGTGCTGAAGTTAACCGACACAGCAATCAAGCAAGACAGCACGATAAATGCCTGTTAATATACAACGAACATGAAATCTCAAGTCGAACAAGGTAGAGTGAAAATGTAATACTGTTGACTGTTCCAGTGCAGGGAATATTCATTTGAGCAAGCATACCAGAACCAGAGGCTTGTAGTCGTAGGCAAACACGTTTTGGTCAGTGAGCAACCGGTCCACAAATGGGCCAGTCGCAACTAGAATAACTGCTTGGTATGGAGATGATTGATACAAAAGTTGCGTGGAGGAAACTTTCAACCTCGTCTGAATCGTGTTCGTCATCTGCCATGCAGATTTATGGTCAAGAAAACATGATTTATTCGACAAGTACTGATCCTTTTTATGTTTTCTTCTTTCAGGAAAATCTGAAACGGAAAGGATACAATTTGGCTAATGCATGTAGTGGCAATTGCAAGAACGGAGAGGATGGAGCCAAGAAGATTGAGGTTGAGATCGGTGACCGACGCAATGCCGACTCCAAGCAGGAGGAGAAGCAAAGCCAGCTTGATACTATGGCTGCAAACAAATTCTTATTTCGGTAAATTTCAACACCGACGTATCAACTCAGATAAAAGTTTTTCCAGTGAACCTGAAAGTTTTCTTCAGGAACAGAGTCTCCAGCAGGACAGTAAAAGGTATGATGGCCAGTTTAGTCATCTGATATATCAGTAAAGACAATGAGTCCTGTTCCAGACGATATATGCGACGTAGTTGACATAATACTACTTACCTGGTAGAATCCAATGGAGTTGAAGCCGAGGCTGAGGTTCAGGAATCCAATGGAGGTGCCGTTAAGGATGCCGAAGAGAACGACCGTCTTCACATCGATTGATTTGGGCTCAAAGAAGTGGAGTCGCTGCGCGACGTGGAGTGTGAAGAAGGTCACCATTAGATGCCAGCTTGTTAGTGTTGTAGCTGTGAGATTCATAATATCGACATGCTTTTAGTCTTCTTCACTTGTTCAAAGTTGTATGATACCTTATCAATTTTACACAGGACTTGAAGCTACTGACCGAAAGGGAAGCCAAGAGTGCTCATGAGAGCTTTGTTACATATGACAATCGAAACCGAGGAGGCAACCGAAAGAGCCAGCGATCCGACCACACCTAGCTGAAACCCAGAACTCTCAGCCATCCTTTCCTGCTTCCTTCCTGCCCATGAGACACTCGACGGTTATCTATTCTATTTCTACAGGTACATCACCACTTAAATTTTTCTTCACCCTCTTGTGAATATGTATAATACTTTGCGTATTAGTTAACCATTTGATTAATTGCTTCGATATGTCAATGTGTCTCAAAACCATTTCCCTGCTTATTCATCTCCTTATCGATTATCAATCAAAAACCATTTGAAAAGCAGAATGGAAAGCATACTTGCCTGCACCGGCCGCCGGAAATTAACCCCTCTACCCCCACTTCGCACACGTCCTTCCTTTCCTGCACCGGCCGCCGCCGGCGATCGCTTATTGACTTTCGAGATGCGGCTTGAAAACACGCATCGATGCGGCGGCGGCGTTATATTCTCGTGATTGATACGGTTCGTCAACGTGTCGGTCAACGTTAATTTTGTAGGCCATAAGTCGACGGCGATGCACCGGTGGCAGCTGGCAGGTGGTAACCAGCAGCCGTTATTGTTATGGTAGGTCTGGAACGTGGAAGGCAAATATTTTACTTCGCCAGCCTGTCGATAGATTTCGAATTTAATTTTTCTCTAATTTTGCATTAAGTAAGATTTGGATTTTATTCTTTTTCTAATTTTACATGTAAGCAAACTGTATTTTAATACACATAAAAATAAATATTTTAGGCATAAATAGATTTACTCGATATATAAACATATTGCATTTGAAGAGAATTTTTAAATTGAAGTAAGAAAGTAGAGAAATTAATTGTCTTACTCATTTTATCTTTCTATTTCCTTATATATAAATGAAAAGGTAAAGAAATGATATTTAGAGCATTAGTTAGAGTTTAAAAAAAATTTATGACCCCCATATGTCAACATTTTAAAAATCTATTAAAATATTTCTAATAGTAAAATTTTAAATAAATTTTTATTGTCCAATTCATAATATATAATTGTATGGTTACATACACATTACATCAATTTTGAGAAAAAAAAATAGATTTTAAAACTTAAACTAAACTTCAAATCTTTTTCTTATGTTCAACCTTTTTTATTGAGGTTTTTTAATTTTATAAATCTCTCACGGACTTTACATTGGAGATGCTTTCACACACTTAGACACCTATTAGAGAATGAAAACTAAGAACCAAGGAAAATTTACACAAAGATGAGGAGATATTGTGACAATAATCCATTTCAAGCTTACAGAAGTCTTACACTACACCGATCGACCAGCACAAAAGCAAGCTCATCGAGGCCGGCAGCCCGATCGAGTTCCTGAAATAGGCAGTCCCTCCTGAAGCTGCTAAAACAAGGCACAGAAATGTCAAATGCAAAATCATGCATGTTTCATGAGTGTTTTTTTGTTACTTTGCCATTTAGTTTTCTTTTCTGTTTGAACTCTTTCACAATCATAGTCTGGAGAAACACACTCCTACGAGTGGGCTGATGGGAAGACAATGGATTCTCAATTCACCGATCAAGAAGCTTCGAAGAAGTGGACTGTCTATCAAATTTTCTCTTTTCCCTGAATAAAGTGGTACAATTCCATGCAAGCTCAGTTCTCATACAAGTGCAATTATTGCATAACGAATACGCAACACACGAGATCTCTAGGAAGATTTGGTTTAACAAAATTTTTTTGGCATTGGCATGGCCTAAGTTCACACTGTTTATTGGAGAATTACATATGGAAACAAAAACTATTAGTTTGGAATATATTTTGCTCTGTATCACTCTCACTTTGCTATAGGACTAAATCACCACCTAAACTTAGTCTCCTAAGAGAACTTTTGTTTATACAAAACTCGGCTACACCATTAGCTGAATAATGAATGAAAAAACCTTCAAAACCCTGGCCAGAGAGTCACAAGGCCAGCAAGATATTGTGTTGGAATCACAAGTGCATTTGATACGAGTAGTTGGGAGTTGAAGACTGCTTTAAAAATGTTTGCTAGATATTGCAGCCTAAGATCACGTAGTTGTAGATCAAAGTAAATCTCACTCAAAAACAGAGGGAGGTCAAAAGAATTTCACGTTGAAAAAAAAAATGACTAAAGCGGACCTATCTGTTTGAATTGCCAATCAGCAAAACAGAAAACAAGACAGGTCAACTCTTATTATGCTCATCAATCTTTTAACTAGCCAAGGGCTCCACAGACATGTCAACTATATCATTATGTTCCCTAATTTACGAGCTTGTTTGATCAAGTCAAAGATGTGCCACATCAATAATTTCAGTTCCACGAATTCGAATGATGATTACAACTTCCCAAGTTTGACGAATTCTTTGTTGTCTCTTTATTATCTTTATTAGTGAACAGTGTGGATAACAAATTAAATAAGGAAGAAGAAGAAGAAGAAGAGAGACTTGTTGATAATGGTGTTGAATCGAGAAAAGTACCTGAAGGAGCGAGAGATAATGGCGCTTGAGGAGGCGTCGGACCTGCTTGTTCAACCCCCAAAGGAGCAAGCGTTCATGGCAGGAAGAACATGGCAGAAAGAAGATGGTGTGTCAGAAAGGTTAATTACTAACCGGAAGAGGCGCAAACGCTCGTGTTGGTGACGCCGCAGTCGCTGGCGAACTGGACGGCACTGGTGCTGTTCATGTTGAAGGCTTTCAAGGCGACCGGGTTGTTAAGGATGGAGCAGAGGCAAGACAGTTCGGTTTCGAACACGCTGCGGAACACGCTGCAGCAGGACTCCGGCGGCTTGCTGGTGGCGTTGAGGTACTGCGAGCAAGGCAGTAGATTATTCGCGCACTGCTGCTCTTTCACTCCCGAGGCCGTCACCGCCGTCGCCACCGCCAGCAGAAGGAGAAGCGCCGTCGCTGCTTTCTCCATATCGATGCGATTTCCCCACCGGTGAGAAGAGGAAAAGAGCTCGGGA
>JBBPFQ010609373.1:0-15809 GCA_037974815.1 Kaempferia elegans | reverse complement strand
TATTATCTCTTATTATATGAATATGATAAATTATGTTTGTAGCAGCTATGAAATTGTAACTGTTATCGTAGTTATACTAGCTACAGTTTATAGTTGTTATAATGTAAATATGTAAATGTTATTAAAAAGATAAATCCGCCTAATTGATTTAGGATTAATATGCATGAAAAAAGATAATAATACAGAACACTATACTAAAGAGGTAAATCCGTCTAATTAATCAAAAAAGTGTCATACCCTATTAATCTTTGTAAACTGACATAGTTATTTTTAGTAAATTGTTCGATATTATTAATTGTTGTCATTCGATCCCATCAACAGTAGTTGTAGCAGCTATAGTTTATATCTACTATAGTGTAAATGTTATGCACGGATAGTCGTGGGGTCAATCGTGTGGGGCTGTTGGGCGGAAGACTCTACCTTTTGCTATCATATAATGTAAATGTTGTTAAACAAGATAAATCTATAATGTAGCAGCTTCGTAGCTACTACAATGTAAATATTATTAAAAAGGTAAATCCGCCTAATGATTCAAGATTAACATATGCGACTGAATAACACTAAACATTGTATTTAAGGGTAACTAAGTCAGTTTATAAGGAGGTTGATTAGATAAGACGCCCTTTTGGTTAAAAAAATCATAAATAGACGTTTCCTTAATGATTCATAAAAATGAAAAAAAGATCTGTGCATCTGCATAGATGATTTATGTAATTGTGTTGCCACAAATAAGTCTGTAGTTGATTTCCAACGGATGCAAAAGTCTGACAGATTACCTCACCCGGCCCCTATATTATTATCAAACGAAACCTCGATAATTTACCTACCTATATTTAGTAGGGGCCAATGACACTAGATGATCTGATAGAAGATGAGCATTATCACTTGTTGTCACATAAAAAATTAAAAGGGTACTATTTTGTTATGTTTAATCAAGGACTCTAATAAAATTTATACACTTAGAATTCCAAAGATAACAATACTTACGCATTTGGCATCCTTCCTCATGCTTCATATTGCTAGCTTGTTTTTTTTTTCATAATGTTAATCCAATTATTTCTTTAATTTTAGTTTTATAAGGAAGCAATTTAAGTGGAATATTAAAATGTATATGCATTTAAATGGATAAAATTAATTTTAATTTAATTATCGTTTGGTATAATCTTTAAATGGAAAATATAACTAGTAAACTATCAATGGTTATTATAAATTTATTTTGGTATATTTTTAACCACAATATATCGAGTGTTAATATAATATGTTATTATCTAATTATTATAATTTTATTTTAAAAAGTAAATAAACTAAATGAAACAATATCAAATGAATATAATTCATATAATAAAAAGATATCAAAATTGTCCCATTCAATTAAATATCAAAAGTCAATTTCAAAATTATAAAAAGTAAGCGCTTTATGTTCTATTATTCTCTTCATTTGGAGAAAGAAGAAATTAATCACTAAATATTTACTATTGTGCTCTGGAGATAGAAGATATATTATCAAAATATTTTTAAAATAAAAATATATAAAAAGATATTATTCAATTTAAAAAAAAAAGAAACTAAATACATTTACGTTTTAATAAAAAAAATAGTTGATATAATCATTTGGACCAACAGTTATGCCAAACCAAAAGTGATACCGATATGTTCAAGAAATGAAGCTTATAACGCCCGTTATTTAACTTCCACCGGCGATGGATCCGCCCGCCGTGTCCCGCGATAAGAAGCGGCCGCCGAAGAGCTTTCCGTCGCGCTTCCGGTAGAGAGTGAACGGGCGAACGAGCGGTGGAGGTGAAGGAAGCAGAGAGGCGGGCGATGCCTCCACTGAGGCGGCGCCACCCCCCTGGCCGGTGCCAAACCCCGGGGGCCTCCGCCCTCTCCATCCTTTCCTTTGCCACCTTGTTCGTACTTATCTTCCTCGCCTTCCTCTCGTACCTCGTTCCTCCTCTTCTCGACCACCGGCCCCTCTCTGGCGCACAACTCCGCGGCGTCTCGCATCCCCCCTCCCATCTCAAGGTGCGCAACCCTCGACTTGTGTTCCTCTTCCCCTTTCTCTCCTCTTAGTTTTCTTCTAAAAAAGTACGGGAAAAGTTCCTCGTTTCTTCCCAAGGCTCTTATCTTGTTGGTCATTTTAATCGTAGCCCAACATTTCTGGGATGCATCATCTTGGTCGGTCCATCTTATTCAAAGGAAATAATGTGATTTTCCGCTTACTTTTCTTTCTTTCTTTGATCTTCTCAATTTCTTTGCTTAGCTTGTTGGAGGGAGGGTCAAGAATGATCTCTGGAGATCAAAACTGTCCAAGTTCTACCTTGGGTGTAGCAATGCTAGTAATAAGTTTGCAGGTTTGTGAAAATACATACCAAGATTCTATTCCAAGTACTTATGCGCTGATGAAATGTTAGGATCTTGGCAATAAGATTATATTAATCTGTTAGATTATTTAATTTTTGAACAGTTCGTATTGATGCATTGTTTTCTCCTTGAATTTAACAGCAGCGAACACTGTCACTTATCGTGATAGATACTTGATGATTGGAACTAGTGGTGGTTTAAATCAACAGAGAACAGGAGTGAGTGTGTTGTATCCTTTTCTTTATAATCCATTTCTTCGCAATACTTCCTCTTCATATCAGTTTTCTTAAAGTATGTTCGATTAATAAACTGGGTGTGTTGGTTTAAGGACATAACTGTTTGAAAGCCTCCACATACTTGTATAGGGACTAATTTCAGCAATCATTCTCGTTTATATTTCCTCCAGAATGGATATCAACTACACATCTTGTTTGCATAAAAGGTCTTAGTTCTGGTCAACCTAGGAACTATCAAGGTGTGTATGTTCTTTAAGACATGTGTGTCGTTTAAACCCGAAAACCAGTGTATTTTAAATTAGACAACAGGAATGTTATTTTCTCACCAGGATTTTTGGTAAAGAAAAAATTGTCGTGCATCACTTATTTTAGTCATTCATCATATATCCCTCTTGGTGGATGTCAGTTCAATATCTAGTTAACTTGATAAATTGCCCTCCTTTTCTATGATTGATGTACTCTTAAAAATTGCAAATTGTGGCTGGATTTAGAATATTGAGGAATTGATGTGTTCTTATGTGCAATTAAGCAATATACTGATTTGGGAATTGTCAGTGGTTTTGATCTCCTCCGTTATGACATGAGACAGCTGATACATATTAGTCTTGAGCTTTAGCATTTGTACTTCCCTATCTGCTCAGTAATTAGTGAACCCCTGTAGATCTATTAAAGGATGTAGTGACTGATGCACATAGGATGTTTAAGATTGATGAAATCCATTTGTCCTATTGTAGCTGCTTATGCACTTCTTGAGCTTATGCAGCAAGGGATCCACTTATGGCTGTATGCGAATCTTGTAGGACAAAATTCCTATCTTTTTAAAATTCAAGCCAGGTTCAAGCTAATATTGGTTAGCTTAACTCAGTGTTGTGATATAGACAAACAAAAGCAGGTTGTCTGTATTACTTAACTCAATAGGTAAACATTGCAGTTTATTGATTAGATTGTTGACTAAAATTCACTGTTAGAAATTGTTTGTTTTGTCTTGCATGTATTTCTCAGATCTATATATTGTATTACAAAATATTCATACAAAATTGTGGATTATATAGGAGATTAATTTAATTATTAACTGGTAGATGTAAGTTTTGTTTACAATGATTGCTTAGGTTGATTTATTTCTTGTGTTTAATAAATGTATATTCGTATATTTGTTTGACAAATGATACTATACATTATTGTCAATGTAACATTTTTTTTCAAAATAAAAAATGATCAGACATATGTATCTACATATCGTGGCCTTGATCGCTTCTATAACATCTTGCTTTATTCAATGAGCTCATTGTCAACTTGGGTAGAAGAAAAGAAATATTAATGGAGAATATGAATCTTGATCCACATTATGGACATTGTTTTGCTTTACTTCAACACACTTGTAACTGTACAAGGAGCTTTCTTGTATAAGTTGTCTTCTTACACTGCTAGTCATTGATGGGGTAGCGCCTTACCAAGGCCCTTTAGATTTAGAGAAAAATATGCCTAGCCTAGCCACCTCTTTTGATACCTACCACTGTTTTGATTTTTCCCATTCCAAAAACACTCCCAAATTTATGAAGTTGATATGTTTTGACAAAAAAACATCTATATGAACAGAAAACACTTCAAAAACATAAAGCAGTCAAATGTTTCATATCTAAATTTAAAGACTGTAATGATGCAATGTGAATATGGTTGAGGAATACCTGATCTGCAGATGATTATTTCATTTGATTAATGCATCAGGCAATTAATTTCATTGACAAAATGTTTATTTCATATAATAAAAAAGTTCTTCAAATCCTTTGGTTTACATTAGATATGAGTTTAATTTCTTAATCATAGAATTATAGAAATACCTTCATGACAAATACACACATTAATAGAGGAAGAGGGAGATAAAAAAACTTGGTTAGTGATGATAAAATAATATAAAAACTTATTTAACTATAGATGTGAATATAGTAGGGGTTGGAACCCAATGGTAAAGGAGGATCTATATAGCTGACATCACTTAATGGGGGTAAAGGCTTAGTTGTTGTTGTATAGTAGATATATTACTTTGTGTAGTTTTCGCTGCCTGGGTTATTGGATGCCCTGCATTTTTCGAAAAGAGCAATATAAAAGAGATTTTACTTATTTCATATAGGATGAAACAAATTGATTTTTCTAGTATTAGAAACAACATTTCAGTGGTTGTTGAACAAGGAGCATCAGAATTCAGCCCCTTATGGGACTTCTTGGGCAAATGGCTGTCCATTATGAATTCAAACCCTCAAAATCCTGAGATAAATTATCATTTATTTTTCAGTTCAAAGGGATTCTGATAGTGGTCCCTGTGGAAAATGAATTTGGGTACAAATTCAAAATGGTTTTGGCATGCTTTAAATTGCTACTCTTAATTGTCAAATTGTGTTTGTGTATAGTTTATATTTCAATTTCTGATATGTTGTGGATGTCAATTATCAAGTCATATCACATAGGAAATTCTGGTTTTAGATACCTGGGGCATACCCTACCAAAGTTTTTGCTTTCGTAGTTGTATCAGCTTTCCTTTTGGACTCTTATAACAATGCTGATTAGCTTGATTAAAATGATAGCTAGTGAAATGGTAGTGCAATTATGACCTCTTGACCTACTTCTTTGGTGGAACGCTAGATCATTGACAGAACTTTGATGTGTCCCAGATAATAGATGCTGTTGTTGCAGCTCGGATCCTGAATGCCACACTCGTTGTTCCAAAGCTGGACCAGAGATCTTTCTGGAAGGATGCCAGGTCCTCTTCAAAACCCTCAGTTGTCACTTGAAAGTTACATATGAAATTTACTACTTGCAAGATTGACTGGAAGCTGCTACGTTTTTTTTTCTTTCTGATATACAGCAATTTTGGTGATATTTTTGATGTTGATTGGTTCATCTCATTCCTCTCAAAAGATGTCAAAATCATAAAAGAGCTTCCGAAAAAGGGTGGGAAATATTTCAGGTCTCCATACACTATGCGGGTTCCACGGAAGTGTACTCCAAGATGTTACCAAAACCGGGTCTTACCTGTTCTTATGAAGAAGCATGTAAGTTCCTGTTGTCATGGACTAACTGTAAGTATAATATAGTATATATCTAATGAGTTTATGCCATATGTTTTTCTCAATCAGTTAAGTTCTGATAATTTCATCTCCATGAAACATGTATTTGAAAATCTTATGGTAATGGTAGTCTGTGAACAATCATATTTTAAGTGATGCTTTTTCTAGCACGAGAGATGGTAAAATTATGAGCATTTGTTGTGTTCTGAAGGAAAATTAGTTTAATATTTATAGTCTTGTTGCAGTGAAAATATCTGTAAAATGCAGGTTGTCCAGCTTACAAAGTTCGATTACAGACTTGCAAATAAGTTGGAAACAGAGATGCAGAAGCTGAGATGTAGAGTTAATTATCATGCCTTGAGGTTTAGTCATCCAATACAAGAAATGGGTGAGAAGCTGATACGGCGAATGAAGGAAAAAGGCAATCGCTTCATTGCCCTTCACCTGAGGTAAAACTTCAATTCCATTTTGTTTATTTTAATAGAGATTTAGTTTAGAATATGTGTGTGTGCGTGGTGGATAATTCTGTGATTTAAAAAGCTATAAAAGAATTATGACTAGAATACTCTGTTGTTTAGGTGCACAACTTGACCTTGATTGTTTAGTATTGATTTTTTTTTTTTTTTGATGCCGTTGTTTAGTATTGAAATTGATGCTGAACATACCTGCACCAATGATTCATGTAAGCCGTGGGAAACAAGTTCATGTATTTGTATTTCATGTTCTTCATGTGAAAACAGTGTTGGTACTTTCGGTACAATCAAATGGTTCCAAAAATGGAATATAACAAAATGAAGAAAGCAAAAGATAAAATGTAAATATACAGAGTCAGGGACTATCCATATATAAAAGAAGAAAAAGGGTCTTTCTTTTTACCCGAATGCTTTAGCTTTGGCAACGAATCTCGGGCCAAAGGAGGCCATTGCCTTTTTCCAGTCCAACGTATCCCAATAGCGAAAGAAGGCTTCCTCCCAGCACAGAGTGGGATAAGGAAACGTCAACCTGACAGACACCTTAGAAGGATGCAAAAGACTCCCTTTCTATCAAGATGATTAGAAAGATCCACTTTTATTAGAAGAAAGCCCGTCGTTATCACTCGGCCCTCTACTGGGACTCATTCGATAGAGCCAAGCACTAACATATATAGGTTAGGGTAGACACTGAAAGGCCTTAGCAAGATTGAAAGAGTCAACCAATAGGCAAACAAAGACTCCTGGATAGTCAACTCCCATGGGATGGACGGGAGCATTTGGTTCGTTCGTTTTCTATTTTCATTGTCTTAGAAAATGCAGTTTTCTAGAAAATAGTGTTTGGTTTATATTTTTCATTTCATTTTCTAGAAACAGATAGAGCATTTTCTAAGAAAATGAAAAATGCGAAAAAGTCATTTTCCAAAAATCTGGAAAATGAGGTTTTCTGGAAAATGAAAATGAAAATGGCTCAAATCAAACGCTCTCTAACTTTTTTTTAGTTTGATTTTCACTGGATTGGAATGATTTCTTGGGTAAATGAACGGAAGTGTATTAATATTTTAAAATTCTCTTTTATTGTAAGCATCATAAGGTTAAATAAGAAAAAGTGCATTCAACTAGTGAATTGCTTACTTCAAATATTACAACCTGGAATGATGAATCCTGGAGGGAATGGATCCTAATGATGATTCTGAATGAAATTAACCCTTCCAAACATCTAAATAGTGTCAAACACAGAGAGACTCCTGATCTGTGTGTATCTTTCCTGTTTTCACAGGTTGGGTTCAATTTTAACAGAATTTTCCCTGCTTGCAAATTAGATCAATTTAGTAAAAAACATGTATGCCCATGATATGATCAGCCTATTCAATCCAATTCATTATGATTTTCCCTGAAAATTGTATGCATCTGTTTGCATCAACTGTGCTAGTTAGACTGTCTTCAACCTTCCCAACTCTATCCAACTTATTCCTGCCCCTTTTTCAAACTTATATCCTGTGCCTAATCTGGTGCCTTTTCTATTATTGAGATTTGTGCAGTGATGTTTCAGTTGGTTTCTATTTCAGATTTGAACCAGATATGCTTGCCTTCTCAGGGTGTTACTATGGTGGTGGAGAGAAGGAAATCAGAGAACTTGGTGCGATACGCAAGAGGTGGAAAACTTTACATGTAAGTAAAACAGTATTCCTATTCTTTAGTGAATGTTCCTTGGTAACTAAGTGTGTTACTAACTGCGAGTAGATAAGCAATCCTGACAAGGCGCGGAGGCAAGGAAGATGCCCACTAACACCAGAAGAGGTAGGACTGATGCTGAGGGGGCTGGGCTACGGGAATGATGTTCACATATATGTGGCATCCGGTGAAATATATGGTGGTGATGAATCATTGGCACCTCTGAAAACCCTCTTTCCAAATTTTTATTCAAAAGAGACATTAGCCAGCAAAGAGGAATTGGAGCCGTTCTCTTCATTCTCATCACGTATGGCTGCCCTTGATTTTATTGTATGTGATGGAAGCGATGCTTTTGTGGCAAACAACAATGGCAACATGGCTAGGATATTGGCTGGGAGAAGGTAAACTTTGCTTCTATACGATTGCCTAATTGCAATATGTGTGTCAGGTTGAGCATTGCTGGATTGATCACTTGTATATTCACCAGGAGATACTTTGGGCACAAGAGGACTATAAGACCAAATGCCAAGAAGCTGTACTCACTGTTTCTAAACCGAGCAAATATGAGCTGGGATGAATTTGCGTCGAAGGTTCGCACTCATCAGAGAGGATTTATGGGAGAGCCAAAGGAGGTTAGACCAGGCAGAGGTGAATTTCATGAAAATCCATCAACTTGTATCTGTGATGCTGCTGAGGCTGCTGCGAAACATGCATCTTCTGCATCGCTGAATCGGAGCAACCCTGACGATCAACATCAAAAGAACATCACAAGCAAAAATGTAGGGAAGCCTACATCTAGCGATCTTCCCGAAGAACCAGACTGGTCTGAACTTGACTACGGAGAGTATGCACCTTTAGGTAAAAGTTCATCTAATAATACAGAGATGGACTATGATTCATTTGCAAGAACAGAGGATTCTGAGATTGAAGATATTCTCTCTGACTAGTCATATTTTTCTTTGAACTCTGCGATTTTGTTGATTATCCAATTCTTCCTGGAATTCTTTTATTTCGTCGACTGAATTTGGCTTACATCGAGATTACTTTTTCCGATTTGTGATTCATTGCACTCGATTATACTCTGTAGCATTGTGGGTTGCCACTTCCTCACTGGAATTATACTCGAGCATGACGCTTGTAGAGCTGCACTATAGTTTAGGATTTTGGTAGAATTGCACGGTGCTTCGTGGCCGTGTAAATCCCTCTGAATACTACTTTGATTCTTATGGCAAAAATAATTCTTTGTTGAGACTCCATTTCTTGTACGTTAAATAATCATTTTCTCATCTAAAACGTTTCTTTTAATTGTCTTGTAGTTAATTGTGCTATTTTTGATATTGCACAAATTAATCACTTCTATGGTGACTTGTGCTATGTTGCAGTAAAGGATCTTTGATTGGCATTCATGTCATCGTAGTTAATAAATGAATGATTTAAAAAGAGATATTGCCAGTAAATTATAATTGTAAAGTTGTTATGATTAAAAACCAGCACATATTAGAAAAATAATACGATTCAGCCGATCTATTCGCTCTTCTCCGTCCTCTTCCTGTCCCCAAGAGACATAAGTGACAACCCCGGTTAACCAATGGTGTGACGATGCTGTTCTTCGATTCATCTACATGTGCAGCCCTCATCACAACCAAATAATGGCTCCTATTGGTCGAGAAAATGAGTAGATTTTCCAAACAAATGTTCGGACCACTGGAGCAAATGTTATCCTGATTGAAAATAGGAGAAATATATTGCTTGTTATCAAGAAAGTTCAACATTAGGCACAACAAAATATATTCTTGCAATGAACAAGAACTCCTTTCAATTTTAAGTATTCCAGCTCTAGAAGTGAACAACGCATTCTGAGTACACTGGAAATCTTGCCATTAGCTTAGGAACATCTGTTTCAAATACTCTTTGAACATATCATTGCTTACCAGTGTGATCTTTGAGTTTGTTGATCTTGGATACATTGATTTCATATGCAACATTCTTGTTACTTTCTTGTCTTGGTTCATGCTGAATTCACACCAATTCTATCCTCGACGGGGATGGATGATGATCCATGTGACACTGAATGTATTTACAGCTTACTGTCTTAAAGTAGATACCATGTTCATTCTTCCCCAATAAAAATGAGAAGAAAAAAAATCTCAAAACTAATTGAAACTGATCCTTATGCCATTGTACTAGTGAAAAGCTTGGCCATCTTGCAAACATATCATTCTGTTGGAAAGAATTCTCTTAAGATGATCGCTTCACATTATCCAACCACTTGAGACCGAATAGCATAATCAAGCAATCTATAGCCAATTTTTTTTCAGAAAACCAGCAGAAACAATATGTAAATCCCGGTTCAATCTTTGTTCCGCCTTTTGTGTTTATATCAATTTCAAGCAATTCTATTACCTTGTAATCTTTTGAGCAATTCCATGCCACTCACCTTGGGAGCTTTAGGACGTCCTTCCGGTTTATTGCCTAAAATTCCACTGTATTTTTTCTTGGACATTGGTCAGCGCAAAGATCATTCTATCCTTGAAAAACTCCAATAACTATAAGAAAGCTTTTCTTCAGATTGGTCTCCTGGTTATGAACTGCATCAAATGTCTTATGATGATGCGCTTATGATGATGTCATAATTGGAGTAACAACTGGTTGCACAGATATGTTTATAGTTCGAGCATCTGTAGATCTGTAGATATGAATGCACTCCTGAAGATCTGCATCACATGTCAGTAGCACCAACTCTGACTCATCATCAAGATACTTGAAATTCACTGAATTTTTAATGCCTATGTCGAACCGCTTTAAAATTTCATCTCTCAATTCTTTGAAGCACCAGTTAGGATCAAGACGGATCCTCACTTTTTCTGCACCATATATGGCTTTAACTATAATCCAACTGCTTTTGGGATCACCTGGAGGTCGCAGACATCCAGAAGAACAATGCTCATCAGAAGATTTGTGATTTTGAAATCTAGGGCATGGCCATGTGCTTTTAGTTGAAAGATGCAAGTCCATCTGGCTCTTTTCCCCTTGATTGTCACTAACCTTTTCCTCAAGGTTACCTTCACCTGAAATCTGAATACAGTGTTTGCCACCATGTTGAGTTGAACATAAAATTGAAGTTTGACTACATGACGATGAGTGGGAAGAGGAAGAATGGTGATGGCTTGTTATCACATCCATGTCTTGATCAGAATGTAGACGATCATTTTGAATTGATTTGGAAACTGGAAAGCCTCCCATTGAGTTTTTATCTTGGAATTCTCCTAATGAATTCTTCTCTGATACAGATGCCGTTGTGAAATCTGTATACAGGGAACTGAGTTGGATGGCTTTATCAGTACCGTGAACTGAGTCAATAACAACTTGCAGTTTCCTTAAAGAGTGGTCTACTTTCTTGATTTTCCGGGAAGGCCATCGAGCTAATCCATGCTGTCGGCATATTCTTTTAAGAGTAGTAGGGCACACTGGAACATGTAAAGATAATAGGCATCAAGTATCATCAGTCACTTGGGATTCCATAATTGGATCACACAGCCTTTTGCAGTGCTATAGTTGAAAGCAAAATAACTGAAGTAGACATTCAAAAAACATGCATTTGTCCAATTAGTGGACATTAAAATACATTATAATTAGGGAAAATTGGTTGGGAGTAAAAAAAAAAAATGAAACCCATTAGCCCACACCAGTCGTGGACTGCATTAGTTTCTTATTCACAAAGTGAATATGACTCTTAGGCGATACCACCCAATAAGCCCAGGCAACAAAAGGCTCCTTGCACATAAGTTGACAACTTTTTGGATATGCACTTCATGCATAGGAATATAGGCTATGTGGTTATCCATCTCTTCCCAAGTTTCACCTCTTCACAAATCTTCTAACAAAGAGAATATCTAATGTATTTGAAAAGGGAAATACTTTTGAGAAAATAAAGAACTAAACAAAGAAACATTTGACAGAAAGTGAACTGTAGATGATAATCTAATCCATGATGGAATTTCTACTAAAGAATGAATTATACCTCCGATGCTCTTTGCGGCATCTTTCAGGCTACCAGCAAAATACTTACGAAGAACTTCCAAACTAACAGTCTTTTGTGCTTTTCTGTGCCTCTTTTCTGTTGTTTTTGTAGCATCAGAACAGATACGGTCAAAATTTAAAGAATCTTCATCATCACTATCTTTGTTTTCCCATCCTACTGGATGCTGCCTGAGCTTTGGAGATATCTTTTGTGCAGGTGATATCACCTCAACCTCATCCATGTCACTTACACTATCAAATCTTTCAACTTCATCCTTAAAATAAAAAACAGGGCTTGTTTTTTCCTTTGAGGATTCTTCTGTACTTATGGACAAAGGTGTTATATCACTAGACACATCCATTGTCTGAGCCTCTATTGAAGTGACAGTGACATATTGTTTACCTGGTTCTCCTTCGGAAGAAGAATTATCCAACAAAAAATCAGACGGAAGTGCTCTATCCAATTGCAATGTAGCCTCATCTGCCAGCTCCTTCGCTGTGACAACCCTTAAATTTTGGCAAACGTGTTGCATAGTCCTTGACAATGAGTCGAGCGTCAGTTTCTGTTCTTCAATTAGTATGCAATTAGGGGGAAGAAAGAACTCCAACACAAAATCAGCACTCCCAGTCAGAATACTTCTTAGGCGTATTGCAACTGCACTTTTCAAACCAAATATCTTTGCATGGTGAGCGAGTGGATATTCTGTCTTACTCAAAGCACTAACATCCGGCAAAAAACATGGTTGATTGGTGGTGAAAGCCATACCAGCTACTCCTTGTCCCTTCAGCAAGTGATGCTCAGAACAGGCCTCATAAAAACCCATCATAGAAGGATCATTCACATAACAAGAAGATCCAACAGTGGAGACACATTCCCTATAGTTTTCATCAGAATGGCGGATGCCTTTTTTACCTTGTTGAATACATGGAACCCAGGTTTGAGCTAATGGTAGCATGTGCGTCACAGAAATGATTTTTAACACCTCTAGGATTTCAGATAAAGCATCTTGGTACGAATTACTAATTACCTGGGGAAAACAAGTGTTTTTACAATCAGTAGGGATTCTTGAAGCGTAATGCTCTTGTAGTCTAATGACTCACCTTAAGCCGCGGAACAGTCACAGCTGCAGAAGAACTAAGGTCTACTTCCTGCAAATAACAGTGTCCTTTAGCAAAATACCAGAAAGAAATAACTAAATTGAGGCCATAAATAACTTGTGCCAAT
Organism: Kaempferia elegans; assembly: GCA_037974815.1. Lineage (NCBI taxonomy): Eukaryota > Viridiplantae > Streptophyta > Magnoliopsida > Zingiberales > Zingiberaceae > Kaempferia > Kaempferia elegans. The sequence goes on along the minus strand of JBBPFQ010609373.1, from coordinate 2,761 downwards.
ACATTTTTGGCACTTAAACAAACTTTAACTTGAAAAGAATAACCAGAAAATCATTATAAGTAGATAGCTAGCATGTAGAAATCAGCACATCTGAAAAGAAAATTAGGAAGGAAAAACATATTTATAAACTTAAGACTATTACAAAAACAAAAATACAAGAAAGAAAGTCTAACCTGAAGTGCATTGCAAATATTCTCTAGCTCAAAAGTGTAATTTATCTTCCGGGTTGTCATGACAAGTTCCACTACGCCCAAGCAAGACTGACAACCATGATAAAAAACAGGAAGAGCTACACTTCCCCGTATATCAAACAGTTGTGCATAATTCACCCGTGGATACTCATGTCTGGTAAAATATCGAACATCTGGTGTCCATTCGGGCAATCTTCCAATAAACACACGTCCAGGCAAACCTAATGCCTCACCAGAGTTCTCTTCAGCTGACAACTGGTAGTTTGTGGAGACCTCTCTAAAATTCACTAGTTTCTCAGAATTCGAAGTGAGTGTGAAAGGTTGACTATAAGTTGTAAGAACCAATCGGTCTCCTCTCTTCATAGGCACCCATAGCTGAACTAGGACTTCTCCATCCCTCTGAGTCTCCTTGATATGATCAAGTGCCTGCAGCAATTTCTCTTTCACATAGAAATTGGAATCCTTTGTTTGAATCCACCTACTTGTTCCTAGCTCTGTGCTCGGACTTGCTGAGCTTAACTCACTAGTGAAGACCGTACGTATGCATTGTCCAATAGAATTTGGGTCAACGAAATGCAATATATCGACATCTCCAGGTAGGGTTTCGCCTCCAGGCCTTCCAATGTCTTCTTGACCACAGTTTTCCAGCAGATTAGGGCTGTCATTGTTAGCCTCGAAAAGAGGTGAAAAACTCAAAAAATTGAAGGGGCTCATGGAGTTAGGAGAATCAGCTGGGAAGCCATCAGGAAATTCCAACCAACCATCCCCAGATAGTAACTGATCCAACAAATCCAAATCAACAGCCCCACCTGAGAGACTGTTTCTCGGTGACCGCTCAGGCTGAGGAACTGCTTCCATCAGTGGAATCTCTCTTCAATACCAATTAGAAAACCCTAGTGAAACCATAACTGAAAAACTGCACCATGAGATGATGCATCAAATAAGAGGGGAAAAGTACTTGAAAAATAACTGTTCTTTTCAGTCAAGTTTGCAGAGGTATGTATCAACAAATCAAACCAAAACTTGGAAAAGAGGGGCAGATGTAGAAGAACAAAAGCTAACCTTTGGCGGATTTACTCCGAAGTGGGGTTTTCGTTTTCTTCCCTCGTAGCCACCGACCACGCATGCATCGAAGACAAAGCGCAAAAACCTGATCGCACGAATAAATCCCGATAGATTGATATGATTCAATCACCGAAGGGAAAAAGGATCGCCACGACCTGCTCCTCTTTTCCCAGCCAACTCCAATTCTGATGCCCTCAAATTTGACTCTGTGGTTGAAATCTTTCTCACCGCATGACCTCGTCGATCCAAGACAAACACGAAGTTTGTGGGGTTTGTGGATTGGAAAGAGGGAGAAACGAGGATGCGATTGGCGGTGTCATCGTCACTGCCGATCAGGATTCCACAGTGGCGGCCCCCACGGGCTGGATCAGCTGGTAAGTGGTCTGGGTTGCCAGCATGAGGTCGTGGGGTCGAAGGTCGCCAGTAGCACGCAGGATTAAAAACCCTCTGCTGCTGGTTTGAAATCCTGAGACCTACAGACCACTTACCTGCCCAGCTTAACCGTGGTTTACTCCCTCTGAAATCCTGTGGGGCCGGGCTCAGGGGGCCGCTGGGGTGGCGGATTCCACCTTTTGCCAGCAGGATTCCACAGTGGCGGGTTAACAAAGTCAAAGGCATGAGATCTCTCTCCGCCTGTCCGCCATACCTGGCAAGGGACCAAATGGTGAGTTATACGGAGGACAGATATTTACATTTATATCAGGATTATTTAACATAAAATAAAATATATAAAATATAATTTTTTACCAAAAGGCGTACACATAGATTTAAAATTACCAAAAGACAAAGACGTACAACACTTTATAATTTATCAAACAGTATACGTTTTTAAATGATTTTTCCGTTTTAACCTTATGATAAATCTCTCTGTTGTTGCATGCAAGTATGCAACATATATATTTTTTTCCTCTTCTCTCTTTCTCTTTCCTCTTTTTTTTCCCACGCATGCATACAAAACATATAACTTTAGGCCTGATATATTCATATCAGGCCCACGTTGGGCCTGAGGAGTTTTGGCTATCAGGCCCAATATTAAAGATTTTTGCTTGATTTTTTATATTTTCATTGTAACACTTTAAAAAAGCAGAAATAAATAATGGATACCATATTTGAACTCCTTGCAGCCTCAGAAATCCATAGGAACTGAAATGGGTTCAATCGGAGCTCTCTAAGTCCATAAGTGAGTTTTGGTCAATGAAATTATTTATTTCTGCTTTTTTAAGGTGTTACAATGAAATTATAAAAAAATCAATAAAAAATCCTTAATATTGGGCCTAATAGCAAAAAATCATTAATGTTGGGTCTGATATGAATATATATTAGGCCCAAAGTTATATGTTTTGTATGGATGCGTGAAAAAAAGAGGAAAGAGAAAGAGAGAAAAATAAATAAAATATATTACATGCAGCAACAGAGAGAGAGGGGGATTTGTTATAAGGTTAAAACGGAAAAATCACTTAAAAATGTGTTGTTTGATAAATTATAAAGTGTTGTATGCCTTTTAA
>JBBPFQ010606108.1:0-15816 GCA_037974815.1 Kaempferia elegans | reverse complement strand
CAAATATTTACGTTTCTACGATTTTGTTCCGATCCTAATTGATTTGATTTTGATCCCAAATCAATTCTGCTCGGTCCCCTCGAGGCGGTGCGATGGTTAAGGCTTGGAAGGTTGCCACATGAGGTATAGAGGTCGAAACTCGGCGCGTTCGTGCATATGCCTCCCCCATGTCTTAACCATTTGTATCAATGGCTAGTAGCGAATCGTGATTTACCTCCTCCGTGTTGGCCTGGGGATGGGTTAGCAGGGGCGCTGCGGGCAAACGAATCGCCTTTTTTGCCACGTGTATACGATCGCGCTCATCCACTCACTACAAGAATATTGATATTTAGCGATGAAATATTTCGTCGCTAAATAATATTTACGATGATAAAATTTTATTGCTATGATCATCATTATAAATTTGTCGTAAATATATCTGTGACGAATTTTCTTCATTCGTTGTAAATTATTTAACGACGTGAAATACATCGTCGCTAACCAACATATTTCACAGCTAAAACGTTTGCAACGAATTTTAATTAAGCCGTCGCAAACATTGTTAGCGATGATTCGATGAATCTCTAGAGTTCCGTTCGCTAACCGTTTAGCTACGATTTTAATTTACTTCGTCACTAATTGACTTCGAATCCACCGCAAACCATTGCACTAATTTACGATAAGTTTAAAGGTTAGCAGTTATATTAGCTACGAATTTTATATTATCTGTCAATTCCCCTCTGTAGCGGTTATAATATAAAATGTATCTTGTTCGTATATTGGATAGATCAGTTTAGAATTCAATACGTCCATAGGATAAAAGTCATGTCTTTGATAGGATGAAATGTTGTAGAATATTGTCCTATTAATAAAGATAAAAATAACATATTTGTCGATAGTATTATCTTTTATATTTTAAATTAATTAATTTTGAAAATTTAAAATTCTCTCTTTTTCCCTCTCATTTTTATGGATGTTTATTTTGGTCTTTCCCTATTTTGTTTTCCTCCGCTAACCGAAATTACAACTAAAGCTAATAAATATTAAATATGATTTGAAAATTATTAATATTAGATAAATTTCATTAAAAAAAACTCAATTTCCCTATATAAAATGCTTGGTAGGGAAACAATATTTTATTTTTAAAAATAATAATTATTTCTATATCATATATTTTAATTTTATTTTTTATAGAGTTACTTTTTGTGTTATATTTATTTATTTTTCTATAAGAAACGAGTGTTAGGCAAAATTTATTTAAAGTATATAAACAAAAAAAAAAAAAATCAAATTCATTATCAAAGTCAAATGTTTATCCAAATCCACTATTTTCTTTTCAGGCTAAATATCATACTAATATAAAGCAACCAACAACTAACTAAAAAATTTCGATGCATGAAGTTTCCACCTGCGTCGAATCATATTGGATCTATTATACGTAACTTTACTTTTGTATTTTGTATGAAGTTATTTCTGCGACTCGTCTGAGAGCTCAAAGTCACATCTGAATAATTTTATTTTATCATTGTGTCAAAGCTCCGAAACAAAAACTAAATACTTAAATTAATTCCATTCACTAAAGATTCAATAAGTTTGTAGTACAATGTGCCCAAAAACATACTACTAAACCACCATCAAAAACATCCTTTATACATTCATCAATGAGTTCCTCCATTAACTGGAGGAGATCTCTACAGAACAACAAAAGGCCAATTGCTACAACATTTGAGAGATGATAATTTAGAAAAAGATTGTTTGAGGTTGTTTAAATTCCTCACCGCAAATGATCGAAAACAGGAGAACTCTGAAGATCAAACAAAAATATGGATTGAAATTATTCAACATCACTTGGAGATGATAGCAAAACCTTAGAAGATGATGCATAAGTTAAAACAGGCATTCGGTTGATCACTTGAAGTTGTATGCCCTTTTGGCAGATTCAAGTGTGTTGGATAGAAGCATAGCTATTGTCATCGGACCGACTCCTCCGGGGACTGGCGTTATAGCAGATGCGATTTTGCTAACTTCCTCATAGCACACATCACCTACCAATCGGTAGCCTCGAGGGCTTTCCGCATCCTAAAAATCAAAAATACAACCAAAAACAGAGTGATGATTCTAATTTTCATTTCCACTATAAATTCTCAGATGAATAGTTCTAGCAAATAACATATAGGGTAGTTAATGGAATCCAGATTTCACAATCTAATGGTTTCTAGTATAAAGATTATACTCGCGTCAACACGACCAGATTGGATTCCGACAGGATAATACACAAAGAATCAAATACGATGATAAATAGAATAAGTGAAAGTATTCAACAGGTAAAACAGTGACAGCATATAAATATCAGAACCACGGATGATAATAGCAATGACAAACAGCTGTTTGTGGTTATATATTTTAGTTTCGCCTATGTCCTTGCATCTTGGCTACCAAGCCCAGATGAAAATATGCATTGATCGAGTGCCATAGTACAGTATTTTAGTAACTTTGTTCTAAGAAGCTTCATGACTCCGGTAGATGATGCTTGAGGAGCCAAAGTTGAGAACCATTCGTCATATAACAGATACGATTTGAAATAGGTAAGAATAGCCCAATTATAGAAGCTAGTGAATGAATAAACAATGCTGCCGATAAAAGTTCATGAAACATCATAGATCACATGCACTTCAATTACCAACTAACTCTATCGGCTAAATACAAATATATGCAATGCAAAACAATTCAAATAGGCAAGAAATATGATATATATATGTTTGCAGCTGATCATTAAGCTAGGTATTTGTAACCAAAAACATAAAGATTAAACATGAAAAATAGAGAGACAAAAAAAATCAAACCTACAGTGAAAGGGAATATTATCTCTAGGCACAAACAATAGAATTGCATACCTAAAGAACTCAAAGTTGTGGCAAATTCAAAGGTATTTTAAGTTCAGAATGCAAAAAGTAAATAACAAAAATTTAAAGTATCTTACGTCAACAGGGTTTATTCCAACATCAATCACGGTAGCCCCTGGCTTTATCCAACTGCCTCTTACCAAGTTAGCAACCCCAACAGCTGAAATAACAATATCTGCTTGCCTTGTGATTTCCTCAGGATTTTTAGTGTTGGAGTGTACTATACTAACAGTTGCATTGGCTTTCTGTCAATTTGAGAAATAGGACTTTAGTAAGAGAAAATGAGAAATGCAAGATACAAAAAGAATCTAAACAACAAACACAAGGATGTTATATAGCAATCTGATATCAGTGCAGTACTTGCAAAAGCAATGCAGCTGGCATTCCAACAATGTTGCTCCTGCCAATTACGACAGCTCTCTTCCCCTTGATTTCAACTCCATACCGGTGCAAAAGCTCCATGCATCCCTTGGGCGTACAAGGAACAAACAACGGGTACCTACGTTGCATGGCAAGACGACCTATATTCAATGGATGGAAACCGTCCACATCTTTCTCAATGTTTACAGCACCCAATATAGTCTCCTCGTTCATATGCTGAAAAATTCAGATTCCCATAAGCACAATAGTGTGAGAACAAGAAAAAGTGAACAAAAAAAGTACTTGATTAAGAAATGTGCCAACAATTATGCAATCATTAATTGTTTTATCCACATGAACAGTATACTTTTAGCTTACGGGCATTGCCTAAAAGAACATTGCTAAAAACTAGCAAGCAGGTAGCAGTATAGCGTAAGCTGTAGATCAATAAACATACTTTTGGGAAGGTCATTGAAATGCATAATAGAGAAGCGTGGCAACAAGCGTTAGTAGTTCAGAGAGCATACACGGGGAAGGGGCAACTGAACGAGAATCCCATGAACAGATGAATCATCGTTGAATTCTGAAATATGCTCGATCACTTCTTCCTCAGTGGCATCCTCAGGCAAGTTAACCTCGAATGATTTTATGCCCACCGCCTCACAAGCCTTCTTCTTATTGCGGACATACGTCTGCGAATCCTTCCTCGAACCCACGAGAATGACAGCCAATCCTGGAACATGGCCGGTTGCGGCCTTCATCGTAGCAATTTCTTCAGCGACTTCATCTTTTACCTGCTTCGAGACCAGTTTGCCATCAATGACCTTAGCAGAAGTACCAGAATCCGTCGCTGCTACTGCCCCAATCAAGGAAATATCAGCCTAAAAAAAAAAGAAAAATGACATTTTTGAGGCGGATCACGAACCGAAGTGATCCGAAATTTACCTCCGAAGACGATAGATGAACTCGATCGACGGGACAAGGTCAAACGCGTAGGGATTGAGTTGGAGGGAATCGGTTGGAGAAAGGGCGGCGGATAGCAACGGAAAATGCTGGTAACGGCCGCCGACGCACGGAAGGGGAGAAGGCGAGCTGTGGCGGAAGAAGAGAGATCGGAGAACAGCGACGGCGGCGCCATGGTGCGCTCCGGCGAAAAGTTAGGGCTTCGCTTACCTAATCAGCAACAATCAAAAGCTCCGTGGGTAAAAGATCAAAAAGCACCCCCTTCTTTATCATTTCCGGCATTTATTTAAAACCCCCCCTACAATCCTATAAATTAAAATTAAAATTACATCAACTTAATTAACATTATTATACTGTTATATTAAAATATTTTTTTAAATTATATTTAATTAAAATTATTTTAACTTACTTAAAATCACTTCAAAACTATTATAATAACTATTAATATAACTACTCCAATCCATTTATTTTATTTAGGGATGTAAAGAAGCCGAGCTGAGTTTAAAATGAACCAAGTCTTTGAAATAGTTATACAAGCTTGGCTTCGTTTATTTTTTATGAGCTTGAACTTGTTTGAAGTTTAACTTGAGCTTGGTTTGTTTAGATGTTATCGAGCTCTTAATTCTAACTTGGTCTGAGCTTGGTTCGTTTAGATGTTATCGAACTCTTAATTCGGGCTTAGTGGTTCGTTTAGATGTTATCGAACTTTCAATTTAAGTTTGTTTGATTGTTTGAGACTTTTGTTTATTTGATTGATTATTGAGTTTGATAATTCTAACTCATTTGTTTATTTTATTTTAATTTTTTTTTTTTTATTTAGCATGTTTATAAAAATTTTATTAATAAACATGGTTCAAAACGTTATCCACGAACGCTATTCACGAACGTTGTTCACGAACGCTAACGAGCTAAACACATATATGTTAAAACTTATTTATTTAGTTTAACGAACCGTTCAAGCTTATTTATTTAATTGATCTTGTGTATATTGAACGAACATGAACAAGTTCTTACCAAGCCGAACATCAATCTTGTTCACGAATATTTGATTTATTTACAACCCTAATTTTATTATGTTATAATAGTTATGACTATACTATTGGAATAAAAGCTATTTATAAAATAAAAAATATATTAAAGTTCTATTTTATTTTTTTTAAATATTCATTTTACAAAAAGATAATACGAAATGCATTCTTATCCAGACAAGTAAGGAAAATGAGGGTAGATTTGTCATTTCAACTCTTCTCAACTTCTAAATCCACTTATTATATAAATAATCTTATATCATAATTAAACTAAATTATTGTAAAGGATAGTCTGATATATAAAGTTTCAGTCAATATAAAATCTTAAATAAAAGTTAGATCATATTAGATATATTGTACGCAGTCTTACTTTATACAATAAAAGACTATTTTGACGATTCAAATCATGTCACACTCCAAATAAATTATTTTTATAATTTTACGAGATAAAATTATTGTTGATGGGGAGGTTAAAGGAAAGGGGGATGAATCACAATCATGAATAAACCTAACTGACAAACTCTATAATTGCTACACATGCAAGGGGCAGGGGAGGTTGACAAAAAATAGTATGAACATGAGCCAAAATTATCGCGAAGAATATCAAAAACAAGCTTTCGAAGAAAAACAAGTTTTTCCGCTTGAAATATCACTTTGTCTACTCTTTCAACTACTCAATTGGTTCATCACCTCCTTCATCGCGCATCACTTTGTCTTCGTGTGGCTCCTCATGTGTCATAGACACTTAACACCTACTTGTGTAACTCTTGATTGTTTGTAGTCGAAGCTTGAACCAATGAAACAAGTAGCTAGGAATCGAGTAGAAAGGCTAGGCGAGAACATTTTCCTTGTTCCATACTCTAGGAATAGTAGTGTCACTGTAGTAGTGATGTCAACAACTTTAGCTAAGGTCGTTTTCCAAATTAGGTCAAAAAAAATTAAGGGTGTGTTTCATATAGGACATTGAGGAAAAGAACATTTCACAGCTAAGAAGTTACATTGAATGTATGCATATATACAGTGCAAGATCAGTGAATGACCTAATTAGTGATGAGTGAGGATGAAGAAGAGGATGATGGATCGCACTGTTGATGGGGTCGTAGTATGAGTCATCACTTTTTTCGTGTGTCGGGAGTGGGTGATTGAATCATTTGAGGAACTTCGAACTCTAAGGAGATTGCGTGCAAACAATTTTCGTTGTTACTTACGGAATTAGTTTGGATATTCAACTTGCAACATAATAAGATTCCGAAGAAAAGTAACTCGATTCAATCTTATAATGACATTTGAGACGCATCGATCGTTGAGTTGATACTTGGATGGTTGCTAATCCAAATAAACGGGGCAAGTTGGATATATAGGACAATTAGTTTTAGGTTTAATGAGGTTGAGTTGATCTTATATTCTCGGTAGGCCAATCAATGACTAGTTGATTTGAATAGGTTAATTGGTTTGAGTGGGCCGACCGAACTAAATGAGTCGGTTAATCTAATCAAACGGTTCGAAACCCAGCTAGAGTAATGATAGACTTTAAAATGAATTTTTGACCGTGGAGGTCGGTTGATGGGCGAATTACTATGAACACTTTCAAATTTATTTGGTGAGCGAACTAGGAGAAAGGCCGAAAAAGGGAATAATTCAATTGAGACTAAGAAGATTCTTGACTAAGTTTATGATGATTGAAGATTCTATTTTATTGTTCTTGATTTTTTTTTTTCAAATTGAAAAAAAATAATAAATAAATTTTGACGGACCAGACACAACCACAATTTTAATATCACAACAGTTTATTTTATTTTATTTAAAAAAAAAATATTATCCTAATGAAAATGACTTAACAAAGAAAGAACATGTGTTCCTCGAGGACCTTTAAGCTTCTTCAACTTCCCAAACTCCAATTTAATAAATATAATTAATTAATTAATTAACTAATTAGAGGATTTTTCAAAATTCCTCCACCGTCTATCGTCTATTCGTCTAGCAGCTTTTTCAAAATAATCCTTCATTTTTATAAGCCTTTTAAAATGACTCTCAAAATTTGATTAATGCCATTTTATTGTCAAAATGCTCTTTACTTAATCTAGACACGTAAATGAAATGTTCATAAGAAATAATTTATTTATAATTCATTATTTTAAAATATTATTTTACACTATATTCAATAGATGAATAATTAGTCCTAGACGATGATAAATTTATTATAATCATGTTAAAAAATCAATTTCTAACGGTTAGCCATAAGTTGATCTCGTGATTTATTTTCTTTCGTATAATTTAGGAAAGAACTATTATGAGAGATTTACCATTATAGATAAATAATTAAAGGCATTTATAAAAAAGATAAATATTAGAGGGTATTTTAAGAAATTGTTTTTAATTAATTAACTAATTAATTAAATTACAGGTATAAAAATGGATACTTCCCCTTCTTCTTCACCTTCCTCTGCAGTTAGCAATGGAATCCGACGGCCTTCTGCGATCCACGGAATCCCTTTGGGATCCCCAACTCTCGCTCCACCGCCGGCCGCCCACCTCGCCGCCGTCTCCCTCCTCCTCCGTTCCCCGCTTCAAGCGCGTCTGCGTCTTCTGCGGCAGCTGCTCCGGCAAGCGCCTCAGCTACCAAATCGCCGCCATCGACCTCGGCAACGAGCTCGTACTCTCCTCCTCCTCCTCCTTCCTCTTTCTCAACCGAATTTGTCTCCTAAAAAAACGGTTGATTTCAGGTGCAAAGGAACATCGATTTGGTGTACGGCGGCGGCGGCGCCGGCCTCATGGGCCTCGTCTCCCGCGCCGTCTTCAGCGGCGGCCGCCACGTCTTGGGGTCTCTTTCGAAATCCCATCTCCATTCTCCACCATCAAAATCCGGTCTTTAGCATCAAAAACTGATCCTCGCACCAAAATCGACTCATTTTCGCCGTCAAAATCGAATTTTTATCATCGAAATCTCACGATTCGCTGTGTGTTTCAAATAATGCAGGGTGATTCCGAGGACTCTGATGCCGAAAGAGGTACCCAATCTTTGTTTCTCGAACTCGAATTCCAGTGGCGTTTTCTCGTTCGATTTTCTGATCATGATTTTTGCGGCGGCGTTATTTTTCTCCGGCGAGTTCAGATCACCGGAGAGGCGGTGGGCGAAGTCCACGCGGTGGCCGGAATGCACCAGAGGAAGGCGGAGATGGCCCGGCAGGCCGACGCTTTCATAGCCTTGCCCGGTGAGCTCCTCGTTATAATATCTGACCGTTCAAGTTTTAAAATATCACATCACATGCACCATATCCATTTTGAGTTCGAATCCTCCGTCCCAACATCACCGTGTCTCTATATCCCAATGCCAATCGGACGGTTAAGATTACATTTCAAGGATGTTGTGCAATCACGAAGATATTGCACTCATCTTGAAGATATCTGGATCGTACAATCGGCGCTGAGACATAAGAACACGGTGATGTTAAGACAAAGGATCAGAACTAATCCATTTTACTCCTTTTATTATTCCCAAAATTTATCAATCCAAGTAAATCTATCAACCGATTGGGAATGATTTTATAGTCGAGTAATATTTTACTAATCGATTATTATAATATAATAATTGATTAGTGGAATTTTACTTGATCGAAAAATAAATTATAAAAAATTAAACACTCTCAATATAAAGTATATAGTATGTTAAATTGATATTTGAGAGCATGTATATAATTAAAAGAACTAGACTAACAGATAAAATTTGGTTTTATGTCATTCTGAACTTTATAGATTTCGGATCAAAATCAACTAATAAACCTAAAGAGTTCGGAATGATACAAAACTAAATCCTATCTATTCATCTAGTTTTCTTGATTATATATATACTTTTAAATATCAATTTGATACACTATGAAAGTATCAATTTTTTTTTAACACAAATAATATTTTTTAATCTATAGTCCAAACATTACTTAGTTGATGAACAGTATATGAACAATTCAGAGGGATAAGTAATTTTAAAACTTGAATACGTGATTTAAATATTACGATTTAGCAGTTCACCCCCTCATTTTGAAAAAATTAATAAGAATTTGATCAATCATGACCCACCAAAACTTCAATTCAATTTGTACCTACCCTCCTTTGTCTCATGTTCACGCTTGATTGCATTTTTTTTTCACTAATTTGACTTAAAGTCATTACTATTGGAAGTGTAGGTGGATATGGAACCCTAGAAGAACTACTTGAGGTGATAACTTGGGCTCAATTAGGGATCCATGACAAACCGGTATGCGTTTAACTTTCGATATGTATATCAGTTGTCGTTTAAGTTATGATAAATATGATCACGTTGATTTGGCAAGCAGGTTGGTTTGTTGAACGTCGACGGGTACTACAACTCTTTGTTATCATTCATCGACAAGGCCATCGACGAGGGGTTCATTGCTCCGACTGCTCGGCACATCATTGTCTCGGCTACGACCGCCCACGAGTTATTGTCCAAGCTTGAGGTTAAGTTAGATAGTTATAAAAGGGCAAACACAGATTCATCAACTCCTTGTGTCAAAGAATTCTAAGTCGATAAAGCTATTCAATTTATTTGCAGGATTATGTGCCAAGGCATGAGAGTGTGGCGCCGAGGGTGAGATGGGAGATGGAGCAATTAGGGCATTCTAATAAGATAGGTATTGCCAGATAAAGGATAATCTGGTGTACGAAACTTCTGCCAATACAGAGTCTCAGAGAAAAGTCTATTATAGCCAAGGCTCTATTGCTAGATGATCATTGAAACTATATTCACTATAAATTTTTATGTTTTAGTTATGATAGTTAAAATTATGAAATCTCGCAAGTATTTTTACAAGTCTAATCTATTTGTCACTTTGGAAATACTATATCGACATGGTAGAAAGTTAGATCAACACATCTTTTCGTGAGATCACTTAGACACTACACACGACTCAATGGTTGTGTCCAATGACATTAACAACAAAGCCAAGATGCTCACCATCGAGCCTCTAGTGGCTCTATGACATTAGGATCATCCATGGCCGCCGCCACCACGACGATGACTATTGTTTACTAGATGTGTTGCAAGATTGTGATTCTCCATGTTTATTGAAAGCCCCTCGGTTGTGGATGATCGGAATCCCACTCAAGTACATGGGTAGAAGGTCCCCCAAGGATGTCGCTTTAACATTGAGTCCCAACTTGTAGGCAAGATCTTAGGGCACACATTGGGCCCTTGTAGCTCGGTTGTGGCAAGGGGCACATCGACAATATCTAGAGTTTTAGGTCATCCGCTACTTGTCATCATTGGACGATCCGCTTTTTGCCTAGGTAGAGCTACAAATCTTCATTGCTTGCTAATTAGTGTAGGTTTACGAACCGAGATTTGAGAGGTTAGAGATGGGAAATTAGGGGTTTCTAGTTTTTTCTCATCATTATCTAACGGTATAAGAGACGATTGTTCCACTAAAATAACATCAATAAATCATAATTTTCTTACAAATTGTCATATATGTTAAATTCCACACAAAAGTTATGAAAGATCTATCAATTAACTTGGAAACAATAAAAGACAGTACGATGCATAAAACTTATGTTAATATGAATCTTGGAGAAGGGTCAAATCACATTAAAGTTATTTTATGATGTTTTATTTTGCATTGTAAAAAGGCTATTTTGACGACTCAATTTACGACAATAACTTTATTGCTGCACCAAAATTATTCTTCAATTTACTTAGAAATAATAACATACCTTAAAACATGGCTAATTCTTGCTTGCTTCAAGTTCCCAATCGACCTCACATTCTTGATTCGCAATATATATACGTTGAGAATAGACTCCATTATCTATTATAATAATACCACGTGCATTAACCATCACCTCACGGGGGTTTGACTTCATTTACCATAAATCCTAAACTCTAAATCATAAATCCTATCATGAGTACTGACTCGGTTACATCACAGGGGCAGGGCATTTTTCTCTAGTTAGATGAGCCTCCATTAGTACTTTCTAATTTATCCTGATAATAAGTGAAAATTTTCCATGGGACACGAATTGATAACCTTTAGGATTAATTGATTCTCAATTATATATATAAAAAATTATTGCAATTGATGATTGATCTGCCACCAAAGTCAAAAACAAAACAAGTGACAAAAGGAATATATTAGGGTTTCTGTACTCTTATGAAATAGCTGTCAGAATAAATAAATAATATTTTATTTTATTAATAATTCAATATCAAATTCGTAGAATCGATCAAGTATATATAACCGTTCCAGTCCTATAAAATTGTTTTAAGTGCCAAATAAATATGTCTTATCTATGTAGCTATCTCATAAAAAAAAAAAAAAATCTAAAGCACAATCAGCATGAACATGATTTGACCAATGAAGTTGATGTCGTATCGCGGCCGCGCCTCCCACCTCATCAGTTCCTTGACGATAGAGTTCTTGTTCCTCTCTCCATCTGAGTTGTCTCTAAGTCCATGCTTCAACACGTAGCAACGGACGTTGATGATGACTGACATGATCGCTCCGATAGTTAAGTCAGTACTAGACTGAGGAATGAGAGAAAAGAGAAAGAGCTCATGTGCGCGCGCAAAAAGAGATTATCTTTACCTATCTTCATCTACTCCTTTTATACATATGAGGTCCTATGTCTTATAAATGTCATGTATCCGTGTCTCACAAGTGCTTTTAACGGCTCAGATCCCATCTTAATGGCTTTGATCAAACGAGGATAAGAGCTGACCTTTAAAAACACTTGTGGAACATGAGTATATGACATTTATAGGACAGAAGATCCTATCTATATTTTATATGGGTTGGTGAACGTCGCCGTCTACATAGGCCGCCACATCCGCTTGGAGCCCACTTATTAGATGAAGTTGTATCGGGTGTCAAAGGTATGATGTTAGCATCGAACATTTGACAACATTCGGACGGTCACCACAAGTCCCATCTACTGTCGTATGTCTTGTCAGAGATGAAAAATAAGGGGTTAAGCATGGAGGCTCGAAATTAGGGCTTTCTATTTTTTTCCACCATCATCTAGCGCTATAAGAGACTATTGTCCATTAAATAACATTAATAAATTAGAAATTTCTTACAAATTGTGATATATTTGAAATTTCATATAAAAGTTATGAAAAATTTACCAATTAACCTATAGGAGCGAGGAAGACAATAGAGGGGGGTAGGGGTGGGTGGGTGAATATCGTTCGCGAAAAATAAAGTAAGCGCAACGGAAAATGAAAACAACATACGGAAGATTTTTACTTCGTTTTGAGCCTAAACTCGAGTTTAGAGTTTAGGGTTGGACAATCGATTAACTCAATCAATTAGGGTAATTGATTAGGAGTTTTGTCGCAAGAGCACATTAAGGGCCGAAATTGATTGTTCAATTGAGGCAATCGATTCGAGTATTTTTGTGAGAGCACAGTGAAGGCCAAAATTGATTGGTCAATCGATTGAGTTGGCCAATCGATTGAGATAATCGATAGGAATGTTTTTGGAAAAAGCAGAAAGTTTTAGAATTGATTGGATTATTCGATTGGTATAACTCACTAATCGATTAGATGAGCAAAAAAGAGTCATTTTGTAAGTTTTGAATGGTCGATCAATTTGATGTAGCAATCGATTAGGGGTAACACTAATTGATTGTGAGACGTTTTTCAGCCTGAAAGAAACCCTATTAAAGGGGGTTTCCGTGATGAGAATGAGCCGCCGATGTTTCAGTGTTTGGCAGACAAGTGTTGTTGCTTTTTCTTCCACCAAGAGACAATTCAAAGCAAGAAAAGAGCAAGCAAAGCAAGATTCATTGTTGTAAAGTCATTTTTGAATGTATTTGTCTTTGCATTCTCATTTTCTTATTTTGTTCTTGTAAGAACGACTTGTACAAGGCTTCTTCACCTCCTGAAAGTTTTTGAAAAGTAGACATTCATAGTGGAGTTGTGAGTGTGAGGAATGGATCATTGGATTAGTCACTTCAAGGAGATGATTACTAAGTAAAATCGAAGGATTTAGCATTATGGAGTTTTCGCTTCAAGTTTTCATTGTAACATTAAGTTAGAAGAAGAGAATGAAGCTATTCACCCCTTTCTAGCTTATACCGGCTCTAAAACCCAAGAGTCGTCATTCAAATAGAGATATCTTTATTTTCTTTTATTTTCTTGTACCTACACACCTAGATTGATGTAATTCGAAAGTTGAAAACATACTTTCTAAACTACTTACCTTGAGATCCTTGGAGATATAGTAAGCATCTACTATCGAGGTCTATTCGGGAGTTCTTGGGAATACATTTAAAGCATACCTTATGAAATCTCTATTTGTTATCGCTTCTCTGAAGTTGTTGAGTCCTGTCAATAGTTTCTTGATCTTCACGTGTAGTTGTGTCACTGTTTCTCTTTCATTCATCCGGAGATTTGTTAGTTGGTTCCGAAGTAGATATATTCTTACAAGTTTAGCTACCAAGATCCCTTTGTTTAGCTCTAAGAACTTCTCCTAAAGGTCATTCGCCGAGTTGTAGCTGCTGATTCGATTGACTTCTTGGGCTAGAAGAAATTAACAACTTAAAGAAAGTAAGAAGTCTATGATTTATTTGGTTACAAGCTATGTAGTTGTTAATCCCAGGCAGATGAAAGTGCACTAAAGATCTTCTTTATTGAAGGCGGAGAAGTCTCTTACACTCTTTAATAGCTCAGAAAGTTACCAGGAAATGAATACAGAAGTTGTTATATAAGTTGTTCTTAATTCTTAGCACGAGGGTGATTTTTATAACCTCCTGGATAAGCTAGCTGTTGCTTTCCATCGCTTGGAGACGCCTCTAAGGAGGTCCAAGGCTTCTCCAAGAAGATAAGTTTTGTCCATAGAAGATAAAATTTTATCTTTTGTCAATGACTCTTTGAGGCACCTTCGAGAGGCTTGAGAGCGCCTCTCATGCAAACTCCAAGGCGCCTTCCACTACATAGAAGATGTCTCCCACGCAAAAGTGAGAGGGCACCTTATTGTGTCTTGAAGGCATCTTTCACCAGCTAGGTCACCCAGTTAACCTTGAAAAAATGTTAACTCTTCCTTGGGTGATGCTTCGTGTTAGGTTGCAATGTTGTAAATAAAGTCCCATAAAAGACATGGAAAAGATCATGAATTTATAAGAGAAATATATCTCCATTGGTATAAGACCTTTTGAGTAAAGCCTAAGAGCAAAACTATGAGCATTTAGACCCAAAGTGCACAATATTATGTCATTGCGGAGATATATAAATTCTTTTGGATGACTATGCACAAAAACTATGGTCCAATTAGCCATGTTAGTACAATGTTGACCTCAAATGAAAGGGGATTCTCAGGTCCGGATCAAGAGAACCTGACACCAGGCTGAGGTCCAGTTAGGCCTACATGACCTGATAACTGGTATGAAGTCCAGATAGGTGAAGGTGTGACCTGATATCTGGTAGGAAGTCCAGCTGGGTCTGAGATACCTGACAACTGACTGAAGTCCAATTGGATTTGTTGGATCTGACAACTACCTGAAGTCCAGTTGGACTTGCAGACATGACAACTGGTAGGAAGTTCTGATGGGTCGAGGATCATACATCAAACGGATGAGCTTGAGAGGGTGGTGGATCTTTAGTTTGAGGGGGGATTATTGTGATGCAAGGTCTCAAATAAAGTCCCACATTGAAAAGACATAGAAAAGATCATTAATTTATAAATGAAAGATATCTTCATTGATATAAGACATTTTGGGTAAAGGTCAAGAGCAAAATTATGAGGGATTAGGCCCAAAGTAAGCAATATCATACTATTGTGGAGAGATCTAAATGTAAGTACCGCAAGTATGCTTTGATAGTATAAGTGTACATGAGCTTAGGAACATAAGAAATTGAGCAGAAGATATAGTAAACGAGAAAGATAACATAAAAAATTTTAAAACAATCAGAAGCTAGACCTGTAACTAGATTTCCCCAACTTTAATACAACTTTTAATCAATTACGTACTTTTATATTCGATTTCAGCTGACAAGAAAGATCAGCTGCCATAAAAGTTAATAGAAAAAGCAAGTAACGAAAAGAATATCCCATGAATGGTTTTGTTGACTATGTAATATTCGAATAAGTAGCTGCCAGAATTAATAATTAATTAATTAAATAATATCAAACGATTTTCAGTAAGTGTTAAATGTGCAAGATAAGAGAGCATTATTGAAATGCTGGCCCCATAAAATTATTTTAAATGCCAAACAAATATGTCTCTATCTCTGAATGTAGCTATCTCATTGAAAAACATTTGAAGTCCTTATGGTTCCCAGATAGATGGTCTTTGCTCTCATCATCCTCCTCTTCATTCGAGTCATCTTTAAGTCTGAGCTTTCAACATGTGTCAGTGGATGGATGCTGATGATGATCGACGTGACCCCTTCGACAGTTAAGTCAATATTAAATTCAAAAATGAGAGAAAAGAGAAAAAAGAAAAGAGAAAACTTATGTGTGTGGGCAAAGGAGAACATCTTCGCCCATTTTTACATACCTATCCATTTTATATGGGTGAGTGTTATTGTCCCCATGGACTACCACATCAACATGGGGCCGACTCAATTG
>JBBPFQ010605011.1:0-14764 GCA_037974815.1 Kaempferia elegans | reverse complement strand
GGGACAGGGGATTGGAACTGCAAAACTCTAAACTCTAACTAATTCTTTTCACTATGGGGTCTTGCAGAGGCTCTATGACCTCGGCGCAAGGAAGTTTGTGCTCTTCTCCGTCCAGGCAATGGGCTGCGTTCCGGTGGTGAGAGCCATTCACGATGCGCACGCCGGTAGCGGCGGTGCCTGCGTTGAAGCCGTGAACGAGGCCGCCGACCTCTTTAACTGCCACCTCCGACGGCTGGCCCAGAGGAAGCACTCCATGCCGGGTTCCAGCATCGTCTACGTCAACTCCTACAAGATCATCAGGGACATCATCGGCAACCCCACCGGCACCGGTAAACAGCTAATCATAACAACGCAGTTCATTGGCTAATTCAGTAGCCTGTTCTGATCATGAAATGGAGGAGGTTTCAGGGTTCCAGGAGACGAGCAGGGCATGCTGCGAGTTGTCGTCGCCCATGGAGGAAGGCAGGGGGGTGCTGTGCAAAAGAGGAGGGCGCGCTTGCAGCCACCGAAGCTCCCATGTCTTCTTCGACGGACTCCACCCCACTGATGCTGTCAACGAGCGGATCGCTCGTGAGGCATACAGTTCGTATCACAAGGCAGTGGCTTACCCAATCAATGTGCAACAACTGGCTAAGTTATCGATCTAAACCACATCTGGTTATCCTAATCATATATGAATGCCAGACTATGATAAGCCTTAGTAAGCTATATGTTAGCACATGTATATACAGTTCGATATGATGCTAGTAAATTAGTAATCTAGGTATCCAGACCCGTTCGGGATGCTAGTAATGTTTGTATTAGGCATGGAGCAGTAGTTTGCTAATAATGTTTGTATTAGGCATGGAGCAGTAGTTTGCTAATAACTACTGCTAATAATGCTTGTATTAGGCATGGAGCACTAGTTTGCTAATAATGTTTGTATTAGGCGTGGAGCTGTAATTTGCTAATATGAATATTGCAATTTCTAAATCCTAAACTATAACTAAAGAGGATCTCTAGTCTTAAGTCTTTCTAATGAACCTTCCTGGGCACAAATTAAAGAATGGATTTTGCATATGGAAGTTGATATCCTCGAATTGTTCTCCTATAGCTACATCATCACTTACATTATTTTACTTCTGGGGGAGTTTCATTAAGGCATTGGGAGATTGCATGCCAACTTCCAATGCCTCGGCAATTTGTCCTTCTCCTACAGCAATTGTTTTTATCAGGAAGTCACTCTCGGTTTGAATCAAACAGTTATTTTATCTTACCGAAGACCGAGTAAAAGAAATCCCGATTGATTCATAAAATGTGAAACTTGCAATTTTGCATCAAGAATGAAAGTTCTATAAAGTCACCTCATTGTAAGGGGAACCCAACTCTGGTTCGGTATACAAAATGCCGGCAATCTTGCTCCACTTGATCCTTTGGCTTTTGACTGCAAGAAATCTGGAAGCATGCCTTGGATCGGAGAGGGAAGCACTGCTGAACTTCAAAGCTGGCCTCAAAGATCCCAGCGATCGGTTGTCTTCCTGGAAAGGCAAAGACTGCTGCAGGTGGGAAGGCGTGGTATGCAACAACGGCACTACAAGCATCTCGAAGCTCAAACTCCGAAATCCCTGTGACAACTACATCGATCGAACCTACAAGTGCCCCTTGAGCGGTCAGCTGCATCCATCTCTTGTATCTCTAAGTGAATTGACATATCTAGATCTCAGCATCAATGATTTCGGCGGAATTCAGATACCTAGCTTCATAGGCTCGCTCAAGAAACTGAAATATCTCAACCTTTCGTCGGCTGGTTTTGCTGGAGAGGTACCTCCTACTCTAGGAAACCTCTCGAGACTTCGTTATCTCGATCTCAGTAATACATTTTCCTTATTTTCTGGCAATCTTTGGTGGCTTACTCGACTGCCGTTGTTGAAGTACTTAGACTTTAGTACCGTCAACCTCACTGCAGCCTCAAATTGGTTAGATGTTGTGAATATGATGTCTCCTTCCTTGTCTGTCCTACATCTGAGTTCATGTAGTCTTTCAAGTATTCCGACTTCATTGTCCATCGTGAACTTCACTAGTCTCACCACCCTCGATCTTCTACATAACAGTTTCAACTCAACCTTACCCAACTGGCTCTGGAATCTCAACAGTCTCACTTATCTGGATCTCGGAGCTTCCATGTTTCATGGTCCTCTACCCTATGCACTCGGGAACTTGACTTCTCTTAATGTCCTCAGATTAGGTCAAAATAATCTGGAAGGTAACATTCCAGGATCGATTCAAAACCTTTGCAGATTGACTTGCCTAGACTTGTCACAGAACAATTTTTCTGGTAATATAACCGATCCATTGCCTCACTGCATATGGAACAACATAAAAGAACTAAGTCTAGGGGATAACAAATTTTATGGAAACCTGTCCAACTGGCTTGAGCATATGACCAGCCTAACATTTTTAGATCTAGGTAAGAACCTACTCGATGGTCCTATACCTACAGGACTCGGAAAGCTTAGCGAACTAACTTACCTGGATCTTTCGTATAACTTGTTTGCGGGTGTCATCACCGACATTCACTTCCATAATTTAACAAAGCTGAACTTGCTAATCTTGTCGCTGAATCCCCTAACTGTGTTGTTAAACCAAAGCTGGATTCCTCCTTTCCAACTCCAAATTATCGGGTTTCGTGACTGTCATCTGGGTCCTCGTTTCCCTCCTTGGCTTAGATGGCAAACACATATAATGACCCTTGATTTATCCAACACGAGCATTGCAGACAGAGTGCCTGATTGGTTTTGGAACATAACTTCTTCTAGCATCTATGTTCTAGACATGTCAAGCAATCAACTTTCCGGCATGCTGCCATCGAACATGGAGTTTATGGAACAGCTATCCGTGTTTGAGTTGAGTTCAAATCAACTCGAGGGAACGATTCCATCACTGCCGAATAGCCTTTCCATATTAGATGTCTCAAAAAATTCATTTTCAGGGTCTTTACCTTCAAACTTCACGACTCCAAATTTGAATGCCTTGCTGATCTCGCAAAATCAAATAAATGGAGGCATTCCCCCCTCTGTATGTCAGCTGCAATCTTTAAGCCTCCTCGATATGTCAAACAACTATTTAACAGGTGAAATTCCTAACTGTTGGATGGAGTACTCACAGTTAAGTTTGATTGATTTGTCTGATAACAACCTTTCTGGAGAAATTCCTGGCTCGGTTGCTAATCTTACTCAACTTGAATCACTGCACCTGAACAACAACAGCTTTGGCGGAGAACTTCCCTCATCAATGCAACTGTGCACCAAACTGACTATTCTCGATCTTGGCCAGAACAAGTTCTCCGGGAGAATACCGACATGGATCGGAGAGAGTCAACAAAAACTGGTAGTTCTGCAGCTGAGGTCAAACATGTTCTTCGGTGATATTCCTCCCCAACTCGCATGGCTTCATGACCTTCAAATTTTGGATCTTGCCCGTAACAATCTATCTGGATCGATTCCTCAAAGTTTTGGCAATTTCAGTGCGATGGCTTCACGCTCGCCGACAAAATTACCGAATTTTCAATATTGGACATTCGGGTTCTACGGTGTCTACTATTACAATGAAAGGTTGCATGCTATGATGAATGGACAAGACAGAGAGTATACCAAGACACTGTCTTTTCTGAAGACTATAGACCTTTCAGACAACTATCTAACTGGACAAATCCCTCAAGAGATCGGTCAGCTTGTGGCACTGATAAATTTGAATTTGTCAAGAAATCTTCTTTCGGGAAAGATTCCTGAGATGGTCAGCAGAATTCCAGAGTTAGAATCTCTAGATCTTTCGTGCAACGAGCTTTCAGGCAGCATTCCTCAAGGCATATCGACAGTGACTTCCCTGAGCCACTTGAACTTGTCTTACAATAATCTGTCAGGAAGAATTCCTTCAGGAAATCAGCTCCAAACATTAGATGATCCCTCCATCTACATCGGCAATGCCGATCTTTGTGGGCCTCCACTTACGAATAGTTGCTCGAGCAGCGAACCAGTTCCTTGGGAGGATTTCCAACATGAAGACAACTCTGGGAGGAAATGGCTATATCTTAGCATGGCATTGGGATTCATCACTGGACTTTGGGGTTTGTTTATCGCCTTGTTGTTGAATAGCAGTTGGAGAAGATCATACTTCCTCGTGTTGGACAACATGTTTAACCAACTGTATGTTGCATCAGCCATATTCATGGCTAGGCTAAGTAGGAAGCATGCTGAGATAAGAAGGAATCATCGATATGGAGGTGGTATATAGCGTTCATCATTTCAGGTGTCATCTGTTTTTGCTTTGAACAAAAACCATGTATTAGGTATGACATAAAGATCGAAAAACAAAACAAGTATGATGTAATAAAATAAGATATCATTAGACAAACAAAAATGTTTATCTAGACTCATCCTATTTTTCAGCATGTTTTCTGGTACTGTCTACAGGAACTACAGTATAAACTTCATGTTTCTGACATGTTTGAAATAGAAACTCTGAAAGTTTTCACCTAAATGATACAAACTCTACGTGATTCTACCGCAGATAAATCTAAATTCAGAGCGAAAAGCCATATTCTATCGAGATTAAAATTTTTGACCTAATTTGATTTTACAGTTGTTTACAATAAAGTTTTTACACAAAATTTTCAACTTTTCAGATACAACAAAGTTTGAAGACTACTTGAAAAAAGTTGATAAGGAGACACTTTATAAAACCTGCTTTAAAGTTCTCAAAACAAATCTTACCGACTCAAATTCATTGAAGATGTCGAGTGTTTCCTCAACATCAAACATGTTATAACTCATGGTTTAACTATAGAACTTAAATAAATATTGTTTGAAACCTATAAGAAAATCCTCAAGCAGGTAGACACAATTTTATGGCTTCACTGGCAGAAAGATTTATGATGCAAGGGGATCTCAAATAACAAATAGTTGGGGTCGTACCATTATAGACATCCTAGCAAGCCAAGCACTCTGCGAACACCTATGCAAAACTTTTCAATGTGCCAGCCGCAATGTGCTGCCCGCCTGTCCTCAGAATCCTTTACCGGCAGACCCTCTTATTCGCAACAGTTTAAGCCCAAGTATATTTATCAAACTTCATAACTTCTTGTTAGTTCTTTTGTTCTTGTCAATGCCAAGAACAGAAAATAATGAAATCCACATGACAAAGGAAATTATTTCCAAATACATGCTAAGATCCACTAAAACACTGAAGATTATAAGAAATAGTGACAACAAACTTGAAGCCATTAGGAAGGACATCTACAACAACTAAGCCTTATTCCACTATGTGGGATTGGCTAATGGATCCTTCTAGAAATACATGTTAATTTTATGAGTCACGGTGAAGGGGAAAAAACAGAATTATGGAAATTATAAAATTGGCAATGCGAGTTTGAAGAAAAGTTGTCTTTCACATGCATAATGAAATAACCTCCTTTGTTTGTTTGTTCAATTGAAGCAGTTGTCCTCCATAGTTGTGTTTTAATGTCTCAATGTGCATCTTTTTGAGCTCATCTTGTTTACAAAATCATGATCGGTAATTTATAGCAATGCAGTGACCTGATTGAGGGAAAAAAACAGAATCACATGTCATTGATGTTAAGAAATAACTACATTAAAACAATAGCAAAATTATACACTTATATTGCAAAAGGCTTGGCATATGACACCGTAAAATTGGAATATAATCATCATAGGCAAGAACATACGGCTGTGAGAAGCGAACATTTCATTGATTCCCAGGGTAGGCACACAAGACAAAGAAAGCTAACGATCAACTAAGCTCCAGCAAGCAGACACATTCTATATGGGGAGTATGAGGGAACATATCAACTGGCTGAACACTTTTCAAACTGTAGCATCCGCTTATTCCTTGCTCGGTCTGTGCAAAATTGATAAAATTAAGTTTCGTAATGCCATGCATGTGTATGTTCACGAAAAACTATTAAAACCAAAAGAATAGGTTGAAGGATACATACAACACCATGACAGAGGTAATCAAGATCACGAGCTAGTGTGGCTGGATTGCATGAGACATAGACAATGCGTGGTGCCTTTAGTTTAAGAAGATATTTGATCAACTTCATGTGCATGCCTGGCCGGTTTGGATCTGCAGAATTGTAAAACAGAAACTTGAGATTCAGGAACACATGTGATTCAATTATTACAGATCATGACTGCAGCGGCTACTGTTCTTTCTTTTTTAAGAAAGACTGGAGCATTTAAGTTGTAGTCAACTTAAATTCCATTGCAATTTCAGGAACCATTAAAAAATATAATCAAGGGATGAAATTTTATAACAAGACAAGCTAAAAAAAAACACCCAAAAACTAAGAAAGCAGCTATAAACAAGAGCAATACCTGTAATTACAATGTCAGGTTTTGGAAAATCCTTCCCAAAACTATCACTGATTTTATTAAGATCTCCTTGGACAAATATTGCATTTTCGATGCCATTTAACTTGGCATTTCTTTGAGCATCAGAAACAGCTTCAGCCACGACTTCAAATCCATAAACATGCTTAACCCTTAAAACAAACAAGACTTTCTTTTTAGATTCCTACTAAAAGCGAGAATGCATCTCAATTCTCAACTAACAGAGAGAACCTTTTCGCAAGGCTCAAACCAATACTTCCTGTACCGCAAAATAGATCGAGAACAATCTCTGAACCATCTCCTCTAAGTCTAGCACAGTCTTCGACAAGCTTATACAGCACCTCTGCCTGAAAACAGCTAGTGAAATTATACTTTGCTTGTTTTAAGGGAAATGCTTTGCTTATTCTATGAGCCTAAAACATCATTGTTCATTTAGTATGCAAAGCTGCAGAAGTTCTACTGCTAATATTATCTTTCAAAATGTAACCAAATATTTTGAACAACGTGGATTAGTTAATGTATCATTAGCGAAGCATGCGAACATAGCTGCCAAAACCCCAAATCACTATCAACCATGATTTGAAGTCTCAGAGCCAAATGGCACGGCTGAAATGTATTGTTACAGTAATATACTGAAAACAGTACTAATTGAGTCCGATAAAATATCCTGTGCCATCTGTACTGATTATGTCAATAAGCAATGCATTGTGTTATCAGTGGTTATGCCTTGGCATACTATGACCCCGGCTAAGATGAATTCAAGTAATGTCATATTTTTGTTATCTTTGTAGCTCATTTCTCTAAAATTCTAGTAAAATTGATTATCTGATAGTTAGAGTTTTTTTTCTTTATCAGTAAAAATGTAAAGTGGAATAAAATTATAGGATAAAATTTATATGAATCACACATTTAAATAGAAAATAAAAGCATTTTTAACGCAATTCATAATTGATTTCTTCTTATTAAAAATTGAAAATCTATGTGAAAGAGAATTAAATAAGTAAAACTTATTTAAATTTATCTAGCTTGCTTTACCACATAATAATTATTATTCTTATTTTTAAAAGTAAATAAACTTAAGGGTGTTAAAAGAATAAAACATATCTAAATTTATCTTGGCAACAATTTGATGCTACCAAAAGTGTGATAAGTATTAACGCAATACATTGTCAAAGCAGTACCATTTTGCATTGAGAACAAAACTCTAGTATGAAATGGTACCTCAAACCTTGCAAGCCCTCCTCCCCCACTATATAGTTTTCTAATCTTCTTCTTGTTCTTCTTATTTAATTCTCTCCTCCCATGAACTTGAAGAAAGTTCTTCCAGAAGAAAGAGGAATGCAATATGGAACTGATATATCACAGCTTTTGGGAATATCAAAATTTAAAACAATGTAAAGCAGGAGGAAAAACACGCAGTTAAATATTATCGCTTACCTGGTGAGAATTGGTCTGGAAGAAGGAATTGGCTGATATCTGAAATACAAGTCCTCTTAACATCTCTGTAATAGAGGATTTTCCATACAAAATATATTCTTGTTCCCCTACAGATGTATTCCCAACTGATGTGTTTACATTATTCACAACACTGACCTATGATCAACCACAAAGGCAAATTATTCGCACAAATGAAATATATATATATATACAGAGAGAGAGAGAGAGAGAGAGACGTTGATGTAATTTTGTACAACCATACGGCTTTATTAAGTAATGAAATGCAATTTTGTACAAACCACTTCAGGAAATGCAATGATTTTGTCAACGAGAGGCATCAACAGGCTAGGCATGTATGAAGACGTGACAAAGTTGACCATGACCTCTGGTGTGCCAGTCTTGACATCTCTGAGACAGTACATAAATCCAATTACAGGAAATAGAAATTCTTTAGCATGGCCAGAAGAAAGCTCTAAACAGACTAAAGAATATGAAAAAAAAAAAAAAAAACTTGAAATAAGTAATACAGAAAACTTGAAATAAGTAATACAGATGTTAACCAGAACAGACTAGAACACAAAGATATGGAATGCTTTAAGGGACAAGAAGGAAGTGGGAGGTCTAGAATGTTACCGGGTCAAGTGAAGTATGCACATTATAGTTATCAGCTAACTAAATAGATTCACTTAGAGTCCAACACACAATATATATTGAATAAGATTAAACATCACATATATAATTTTATAGATTTATAGGTGATGGACATCATAGATTAACTAAGGTTCCCATAATATTTTTGTTTGAAAAAAGAAGTAACTTGAATAAATACATTTAACAACCTTAATATTTCAAAAACTATTATTGAATGCAAAATATTGTCAAAATAATATGATATGAGGATTGTTACACATGTTAAAAAATAAACCCAAAAATAAAAAAACATAGATATATTGTTGAATTCCTCGATAACTCTAAACATCTATTCTAATTGGACCAGGCGACCAGCTACTCATATGAAGGACCACTACAAATTTTGTTCTGCAGCATCCCTTCCAGTTGATTATTCGAGAACCCTTTTTATTCAAAAAGAGACTATAGGGTTGAATCAAATAAAAATTTCGTGGCATGGACTACTAAAAATTATTATGAAACAACCTAAAAATGTAATTTTAAAGCATAAAGAACATGTTCTGATATTGGATGATATCTTTGGATGCATTTAAGAAGAAACTTCTAAACATTAAAATAGTAACAAGTCTACTGATTACTGGATAAGCAAGGCATGATACGAGGTAAACCAAAACAATTATGGCACTAGATGGAAATTTAATCCATCTGAATATTCTCATCTACAAATAGATCTCAGAGAAGATGGCTTACCTTCCAGTTCTTAACATCAGATGCTTTAAAAATCCACTATGATTACAGACATTATACGGCAAGAGGCCAAGCTCAGGGTCTATCCAGCTATCTTGAAAAACTGCAAGGACCTATAAAATTACAAAACAATCAACTGAAATACATTTGATATCCACTGATGGGTAGCAGAGAACACATCTTGCTGAATCAACCTAATGAAGACCAAATTCTACAAGTCAATGAATGAATCAGAATGAGCAAATCAAATACATTTCAACCAAAGTAAGATTAATGCTAAAATAAAAACAAATCAAATTTCGTGCACGTGATGCAAAAATACATTTCAACAAATCAAACTTCCATCCACCAAAAGAAAGTAAAGTGTTACCTTGTTAGCTACTTCAGACTGTAATAAGCATTTCTCAACATGAATGACCTTAGAAAAGAACCCTGGAGCATGCAAACCCAAAGCATAACCACTCTCCATCTTATCCTCCGCAGTCAATAGATCTGGTGGCAACCATCTTTCATGGCCAAATGAGAATTCCATCTACGTAAAGATTGCAACTTTACTACAGCAAGTAGGGGGCAAAAAATTGCCTTTCACTAATGAAAACGCTGACCTTGTTCCGGTAGTGAAACAGAAGATCGCAGGGCACTATAGACTTCATAACCTTAGAAAAACCGACATCTTTGTCTGAGAATCTGCCGACGTGAACGATCAAATCCCGAACTTGCTGCTCCTTGGCACGAATCTGAGCCTCGTACGAAAGATTTTGAGTCTTACACCCTCCGCAGTAGGAAGCATACCGACAGGGAGGTTCCACGGCGTCCCAATGCGGAGTAATCGTTTTCAGCTTCGTCACCTACAACCGAGACTACCATACTAATCGAGAATTGATGGGTCAAATAGGATAGAAATAGTGACTGGGAATGGGGGGATTTTACGACCTCGGCATAACTGTCCTTCTTGCGGGAGACGCGGCCGAGGAAGCGCTCTCCCGGGAGGGCGCGGTCGCACATTAAGACGAATCCGGAATCAGCGACCTTGCAGACTCCCTTGGCCTTGAAAGCGAGGGACTCGCAGACGAGCTCCAGCGTCTGGCCTCGCTTCGGGAAGAAGGAACGAGAAGGGGGAGCGGCGCCAGTACTTGGCGCATCGATCCCGGAGGGCGGAGGAAGAGGAGAGGGGGAAGGCGAGGCAGAGGAACCGGAGGCGGCGCGGACGGCGAGGAGCCAAGGGCGAGCATTGAGGCGGCAGCCGCCGCAAGAAGGGAACACCGCGATGGCGGCCATCGCACGAAGGATTGGAATCGAGTCCAAACCACACTGCACACGACAGATTTAAGACGGGGAAGCAAATGAATTTCTCAAATTTTTTAGAGTTAATTACAATATAATATGTATTTATTCTAAAAGGATCTTAATAATTATACGTTCTTATTTTATATTATCATCAAAAAAAAAAAAAACTCACATTATAAAATAATTTTTTTTAAAAAAACTATTTTTTCATCATAAAAATTTCAACCATTGTAATAATTTTAACTAAAAATGTTATAACACAGATCTATAGTTATATTCCAAGTAATTTTAATCAACATTACAATAAACATTATTCTAATATTAGCTTAAAAATACACTAAACATTCATTAAACATGATTTAATTATTAGCAAAACCTTTTAATTTGTTAAAATTACTACTACAAGTATAGAAACTTTAACCTTCATAATATTAGAAGAAGGTATTAGAATAAATAAAATAAATCTCATTTTGATATATTTTTTTCTTAAATAAATCTTTTTTAAGTAATCTAGAAAGTTAAATTTCATCAGAGCATCTTTCAATTAGGTACGTGACATGTAATATAAAAGTGTGACATATATTAACGTTGGAACTAATCTGGATGTCCTAATTTGTTTACAAAGTAAATCCAAAGTAGAGCTAATGCACGTTCAGAAATAAACCACTGAAATACTCATCGCATTTGAAATTTGAATATTCATCCTATTTAAGTTTCACCCTTTTTGGAAAATATTTAAGTGATGAAATTAAATTAAATTCCATCCTGAATTAAATTTCATTCAGAATTGAATTCAATTCTTATGTTGGGAATGAATTAAATTCTTATGTTGGGAAAGAATAAACAATTAAATTTTTAATTTAGAATCTATCTAAATTGAATTGAATTCTTATATTTTTACCATTTTATCCTTAAATTGAATTGAATTCCTTGAGCTCCGATGATCGACGGCGGCAGTGGATGAACGTTGGCAATGGAGGAGAGGCCGATAGGGAGCGGATTCTGTGAGAGAAGATTTGCGCGGGAAGACTGTGCACTGCGCAAGAATGCACGAGAGAAACACATGGAGAAAGGCTAAAAATGTCATTTTAATAAACACATGGAATTGAAATTCAATTACATACCAATTCATTGTTAAAAATGTGATAGAATTAAATTTCAATTCTTGAAGGAATTCAATTTCATCCCTTTCCAAAGAGGGTGTTAGGATCACAAACATAGGTTTTTCCGACTTTGAGTTATAGTTAGATTAGCTGTGACAAAATTCAAAAAGAATAAGCACATCATTCAAACTAGAACACAAATACACATGTAATGAGATGTCAAGAAGATCACACGATTTTCCTAGTGGTACAGCTCTTCTTCTTTCTTTTAGCTGTGAAAATGTGAAGCTCTTCTTCACCATCCAGTTTTACAGGATCATTCATCTTCTTCATCATCCTCGCCATCGAATTCTTCCTCCTCTTCTTCCTCCTCCAATTCCCCTTCATCTTCTTCATCATCGTCACCACCATCATCGACTACGAAACCACCTAAAGTTTCATCATCTTCTTCTTCTTCTTTTTCTTCTTGGTCTTCTTCTTCTTCTTCTTTTTCTTCTTGTTGTTGTTCTTCTTCTTCCTTCTTAGGTTTCTTTGCTCTGTTCGACCTAGTAGAGTACATAGGCCTACTAGCATTCCTCACTTCGACAACATCTGCCCACTCCTCATCCTCACAATCATCGCCCTTCTTCTTCTTCTTCCCGAGTCTCCTATTCCTCTTAATTCCTTCATGCTCATCATCGTCATCGTCGCCGTCGAGGAACCAATTCCAGTCCTTCACTGATCGGATCTTGTGCCTTGGGAAACGATCGAACTCATGGCCTTTCACCAAAAACCCAAATTCTACAGACGGCCGCAAGAACAAAGTATTCGGTAGGAGGGTTGATCGAACGAAATTGCAGTAAAAAAAGCGATGAAATTATGATGGAAAGTTCAGTTCTGACCTTTGATAGGATCGATTTGGGAGGCATCCAATGCGGCAAGCTCCTGTTCCAGATCTTCTTCTTCGGCTCCGATTGCTTCGATCACTGATTTTCTTTCATTCTTCTTCCTCTCTGAAGTCCTCTTCTCCCTCCTCGCCACCGCGTCGACGACCTTCTGCTCCACCGCTCCCGACGTAGCTCCTCGCCTCCTCAGAACCCAGAAGGAGAGATTTTTGAGAGAAAGAGACAGCCGGTCGCCGTCTCTGAGCTCGCCCTTCTCCGACTCCCGGTAAACCCTCGGCCGCCTCCTGCCGCCGCAGCCACAAACTACGACGGGATTTCGCCCGATGACCTCGAATAGAACTCTCGGCCCGTCTTCGGAGTCGCCTCCGGCGAGTCGCAACGACAGGTGGCGGCGCGAGACGGTGCGGTCCGGGGGCGAGGGCCGGAGCCCTAGACCTGGGCGTCTGCCGATCTCCGTCGACGAGTCCCGCTCGATGGGAATCGTAGCGCCGTCCTCCGATTCGATCTCCATCGAAGTCAACTCGAACCCTGATTCGATCTGATCTCCATCAAAAAGGCGGTTAATAACCAATTTTGTTCTTTCCACGTCCCACACCGCTTTAGGCTGCAACTTGGACCGGGCTACTAATGGGCTTAATTATTTAAAAAAAAACATTTTTAATAGGAGGGATATAAAACAATTTTAGCCCAAACACTGTATTGCAATAGTAAGAGATGGGTTGTTTCCAATTCAACTAGGGTATTGATTTATCCTGATATGATCCAACGGCTTTCTTGATCTATATAAGGAGGTAGATCTGATCTGGTGATTTTGACTATATCTTGTCAAGGGTCTACGATACTGAGCCATCAGGATGAGCATGATCACTTTTTATCACAGATGGTAAAGATGAGTTTGCCCCTGGATGTAGTTGAGTTAATACTCAAGTAGGGCTTGTCACGGGTGAGACGTACAAATACTACTTTGAATTATCTCATATCCCTGTCAATGACAACCGCTCGGCTAAAGTTGAATAAACCCCCTAAAAATATCTTTTTTAGAATTTGGAGACACCCTAGAGGAGCAGAAAGATAATGACTTCCCCTTTTCCCCACAGAATATTAAGATATAGGACAAGCTCCTAGATAAAAAAAATTCAAATCTCACTAAGCACATTACATTACACTGAGTTTGACAAAAACTTATAATGCTAAGATCATCCATCATGACTCATTTATGCTGATGGCTAGATTAGTCACTTTCGAGATTAGTCAGACTTTAAAAACTGAACACCTGGATTGCTAAAAAATGAAAAAAGCTATTTTACATTTTATTACAATTTTCAATTCTTAAATCTTCTATACAAGGTTGCAACCTTTGTCGAACCTAACCAATTTAGATACATGAGGCAATAGAATGTATCCTCCATCGAGGACCTGGGTATATCGTTGAGGATCACAACTGACGGTCGGTAAGATGCACTAGACATTCGAACAACTAAACAAAACATTACTACTAACAAGCCACGAATCCAGATAACACTGATACAAGACGATAAAAACAAGGTTTATTTTTACCAATCACATCTTTTGGGTGTTATTTATGTGCACCAAATGAGCCAAGCAGTGTTTCAGTTTGTTGAGGGAACGACTAACTTAGTGTTTCGGCTGCTTCGGCTTCTTCACGATCATCACAGTGCAATGCGCATGGTGAGCACAGTAATCACTCACACTGCCCAACACAGCCCTGAAAGAAGATACAAGCGCACAAATCAGGATGCTTGTTCTTGTTGTTCAAGGAATCAAAATGTGAATTGATGGAATAAACTTAAAAAGTAGAAGCTCTGATTAGTCTTGTAGCACATTCATGGCTTGCTATGATCTTGACATGTTATGTGAAGGTTGCTTGAAAAAGATAAATCGTGGTACCTTTTAATTGCTCCGTAACCATGGCTTCCTACGACTAATATCTCTGAGTGGTATTTCTCCACTGCCTCGCACAAGACATTTCTAGCATCTCCTTCCATGATTACGTACTCAACATCAGTCACCTGTGGTGAGGAAAACAATTCCTGATGAACTCCAGAATTCAAAAGCATATATATTATTGGTATTGTGGATTATGATGCAACAAAGACTTTAACATGTTTGTCAAATTGAAACGTATATGGTTCATGAAGAAAGAAACTCTCGTGTTGTTATATCACATTGGCTAACAAAATTGATGCATGACTTGGCGAATTAGGGAAGCAAAAAGAACATATTGGCTAATATACCTTCACTCATTATGCGAAAAGTGCCATTGATACTC
>JBBPFQ010603926.1:0-15822 GCA_037974815.1 Kaempferia elegans | reverse complement strand
CTAACGCCGACCGGCCCGTTTGTAAGGAGAAGATTTGATGCTAGGACGGTTTTTGATTGAATTATTTCCGGCCGGATAATATTTTGCTCAGCCTTCGTTTGGTCAGCTGATGCTTTTCTCCGGTCTGCTTAATCTACTCAGCTGCTTGATGATCTGGCCTCTTTGTGGACCCATGACTAAGCATTGTTTTTGACTTGACCAAGACCCCTGATGCTGATCTGGCCTTCGCTTTTACTGACCTAGCCTCTGAATCTTACCGACTGGATCAGTAAGAATTATAAGGAACCCTAAAAATAAATACGGGGACATTTTTTCAAATGACCTAATAATATTGACATTCCCGAAACGTTGGGGAGAATTCTGTAAAACTAAAATGTCAAACGTGGAAAAAGGTTATTTTTGTAAAATTTCTGGATTCTATTCTCCATATCGGGCCGGGTTTTGTTAATCGGGTACGGCCTTGTCTACTCCACGCAGCGTCTCTCGGAGGAAAGCAAAAACTAGGGATGCAGAAGAGGGAAGCCGGCAAGTTCGCCGGCTCGTCCGCCACGCCGGCCAAGCGCGGCCGCCCGTTCGGAAGCACAGCCGCAGCAGCGGCCGCTGCAGCTGCCGCAGCCGCTAACTCCGCTACGTCCGATATCGCAGGCGACGCTTCCTCCCCCGGGTCTCTCCTTGGCCCTACCCTCCAGATTGCCACATCCTTCGCCGGTTAGCGCAATATCCCCCTCTCTTCTACCTACTTAGCATCGTGATTCACCTATAAATGGTCCTGAAGTACTTATTTTAGCTCTAGGACGCGTATAAAGTGTGGCTAAGGGACGGGTGTGGAAAGGTTTTCGATTTTCGAGCATTTCGTGGGGTTGAAATGGTAGTTTTAGCAGTTAAATTGAAATCATTTCTGACTTTCGACTCGACCATTTCACGTTGTATCAAGATAACTACGAGCGTTTACTCCGTCCTTTGTTTGGTTGGGGGCCTTGGGGCATCAGGATTGGTGTTTTAAGTTGCCTTTGTTACACATGAGTTAACCAGTTTACATAAGCTACAAGTCCCCCTTGATATCTTATTCCAAGAGTTTACTATGTATTATGTATATCATAAAAAGATAGTAACTTCTGTTCTTATGGCTACAGGAAATTTAGTAGCATGTTAAGTCAAAGATCAGCAACAGTTAGATGAGGAAATAATTATTACAAGCTTGATCAGTTTCAGATTCACATTAAGAAAACACTAATATCTTTTTGAGAAAAAACACTAATATTAATAATTACAATTTTATTTTGATATCTTAACTGACTTTGAGACCTGCAATGCACAAGCCATCTGCTAACGCAGCAGTAATCATAATCTTGTTGAAGAAGATGAAATATGTGGTGGAAATGGCTTTGGATAATTGTAAGAAAGGATGAGATATGAAGAAATAGGAGGTGGGAGACAGGTAGACAGATGGGAGTTTGTATTTATGAACATTTTTAGTATAAGTTAAATTTTATAAACTTCAAAAGCGGAAAATTGATATGCTTGTTGTATAAGATATTCCATGGTTAAGGAGCTTACTTAGCGACACTACGCCTTTATCATAAACATGCATGTTTGTTTGTTCTTTTTTTTTACTGGCTACTCTTTTACAGAACAAAACAACAAAAGAATTGTCTTAGCACTGCAAAGTGGATTAAAGAGTGAGCTGAGGTGGGCTTTGAATACTCTTACGCTACTTTCTTTTAAAGAAAAAGATGATTTCCGCAGAGATTCAACTCCACTTGCTAAGATACCTAACCTATTGGATGCGCTCCTTCAAGTTGTAAGTTTTCTTATCTTACCTTCCATTAATTCTGTTTTAGTTACAGTTTTATCATTCTTGAGGTGATTATCAGAAGGGCCAAGTCCTAAATTTTGATTGTATGTAAATTTTTAAAAGTAGCAGGATCTGTCCTTTATGTGCTTGTCTCAAGCCCCTTACAATTCACTAAATGTTCCCAGTAATATGGATATGTTTTTATTTTTCATAATTATGGAAAACATTATAAGAACATTGCTAGAAAAAGTATTTGATTAACTTGTCAAAATGTTTTCAAAAAAAGTTATTTCTTACATTTCATCCCAAAACCCTACTTCTAAACTGAACCTTTTCATTAAGATTTTTCATGTCTTTTTTGGATGTAAGGTTGATGACTGGCGTGACATTGCTCTTCCACGAGACTATACAAAGCCTGCAAGGGTAAGGTCATTGGGTGCCAATACAGCAGTTACAGGTTTTGGGAATGAGTTTGAAGGAACAAACTCTCTTGGTACCATATCCTACCCTGGGTGCGAAATAATGTGCTTCAGTCAGTATCTTATTTGGAGACACTTTTTGTTCATGAAACTATCATAACTTTTTTATTTTATTTTTTGTTGTAGTCATAAAGGTTTATCTAACATGGAGGCTTCTAGTTTGAAAAAGCAACGGACAGCTGACTGGTGGTTGAATGATGATGGTTTGTTTAACATTGATGAAGAAGGCCGTGCAGAAAAGCAACTGTGTGCTGTTGCTGCTTCGAATGTCATTAGGAACTTCTCTTTCATGCCTGATAATGAACAAGTCATGGCACAGCATCGACACTGCATGGAAACTATGTTCCAGTGTATAGAGGATCAGAACACAGGTATATTCTATCTGTTGTTTTGTCTCTTGTTTATGTATGCTTTATAGCCTCTCTTCTATTGGTGCATCTTTGTTTATTGGAGGCAAATCTACTTGCTTTAATTTAGTATTATTAGGAGATTTTGTTGGTAACAATTGTTGAATTTAACAAGTTCTTTAGCATTGTGCACTTTCAAGGTTATTACATTTGTATTGCATCCAGGATGACAATGAATTAGCAAATAACATAGTTTGTGTTATTCAAAAAATCAAAAGAACAGAATGGTAAATTGATAGATATCCACATTTGATCGACTATTATAGAACAGTCTGGTAAATCTTTAGATATCTTCATTTAGTCATAATTATAGGTCCAGTTGTAGTTCCTTCCTGAAAAAGATATGCCTCATAGGAGGAAGAGGGGAAAGAGAGAAAATGAAAACTTTAACTGAATTTGTCATTCCCAAGACATGTAAGGTTATGCTAGTCTTTCAAACACTTTTTAAATCCCCTCTTCTACCCTTTTGGAAAGAACCAAAAGTGGGGAAAAGAGAGTCAAATTGTTCCTTTTTTCCCCCTAGCATTTTGTTCTTCCACCCAAGTAGGAAAAAAAAACGATTTGTGTCCCTCCTCCCTTCCAGCTGTTTGACACAACATTTATGTATTAACAAACTTAGATAAGCCTTGAACTAGCTGAGTACCCAGTTTGTTCATAAGAAGTTTCGAACCATAACAACTACTAGGGTGGATTGAGGAATAACGATGTGATGTTGGAAAGGTATTTTAGTAGTGTATTGTATATTTTAATAGTGTATTGTACATTATTTCCATGGTCATCTGAAAATGACTCAGGTGATGCAAATAACTTTTCTTGGTGCCTTACTAGCGCATAATACATTATTTCCATGGTCATCTGGAAATAACCCAGGTGAGGCAAATAACTTCTCTTGGTTTGTATTATTTCCAATTAGTATCTCACCTTTATGGGTTCCAGTAATGTCTGGTTGTAAATTTTGTGTGTTTATTTTTATTATACAGAAGATGAGGAGCTGGTAACAAATGCATTAGAGACAATTGTCAATTTAGCACCACTTTTGGACCTTCGTATATTTAGCTCGTCTAAGCCTTCTTTCTGTGGAATGACGTGAGTTTATCTACTATCATACTTCCTCTTGTTTCTTGTCAGCTATATTCTAATATTTATACATCTGATGATGCTTTTTGAGAGCAGAGAGAAACGTGCAGTTCAAGCCATCATGGGCATGCTTGGATCTTCAGTTAAGGCTTGGCATTGTGCAGCTGCTGAATTGCTAGGAAGGCTTATTATAAATCCCGATAATGAGCCATTTCTTCTTCCGTCATCTTCAGAGGTCAGTATACTTGTAAAAGTTTGTGTTGGCTCCTGATGTTTGACATAGGATTCCTATTGATGCACACTCCTTTTTTTTTCTGAATTTATCCCAAATAGAAACATGAGGCAAATACCACTAGACCTGCCATCATTTCCTTAAACTGACTGTGCATGTCAAATTGTCAACCTGTTCTAGTCCTATGTACTTACAACTCAACCCTGTATATTTACTGGCTATAGTAAAAAAAGTCACTGTATGTGGTATTTGGGGTTTGATTTTATGCTCTTTTTTTTTCTACTTAGATATACAAGAGACTAGTTGATCTTCTTAGCTTACCAGCTGTGGATGCACAAGCAGCGGCAGTTGGGGCACTCTATAATCTAGCGGAAGTCAATACAGATTCCCGGATGAAGCTTGCAAGTGAAAGATGGTTGGTTTTATTCTAAATAGCAGTTCTTCTTGTTCTATCAGTCTTTCTTCTGATGTTGTCGCAATCAATTCAGGGCGGTTGATAGACTCTTCAAAGTAGTCAAGACTCCACATCCAGTGCCAGATGTTTGCAGAAAAGCTGCAATGATACTGGAAAGCTTGGTGTGTGAACCTCAGAACCGGCATCTGCTTTTGGCACATGAAAGTAGTTTTGCAGAGATCCTAATGTCAGATGGTAGATATTCTGATACCTTTGCACGGATACTGTTTGAGTTGACGTCGAGACCAAATAACAAAGCTTCTGCTACTCGTGCTGTCTGGGGTGCATGATCTTGCAATGGCGGCACCAGCTTATAATTTGTTTCTGTAGCATTCCGTGTGACTCTTACAGTGTCGCGCAGTCTATTTTCATGAACAAATGTGTGTAACATTTACTAAGTGACTCGTTAACTAGAAATATGGTCATTTGGATCGATGTTGATTTTCTTATTGTGAATCTCGATGTGCAAGCATAATTGCAATCACCTAGTTTTGCTACTAAATTTCATGCAGATGTGACTTGCACTTCGAGGCTAAGATGCATAATTGTGACTTTAGCACAAGGTCAGCAATCAAAAGACAAGCAGAGAAGAATACCCATCATAAGGAAAGGTACATATGCCAAACCTACCTGTACACGTGAACTTCTGGAGCTCTCCTCTTTCTTTGCTATAAAATATATATAGCCTCTATCATCCTCGACAGGGCATAACAATAGAATCTGTCATATTCCTTGCTTACAATGGGTATCTCCTCCAGTATTCTTAGTAAGTATAGCAAGTACCTTTACTGCATTGCTTATATTTTTGTTGCATGAATAACTAATATCTTTTGTTTGTCTCTTATAAAACATGTAATTTTGATGTTGATTAAATTTATTTTGGTCTGGTAAGGAGAAGGCTATCCGTGGCGAGCTCATGGAGCAAAAGAAGAATGTCTAAAAGCCCCCACGCGCATGTGTAGCGGTTAAGGTGTAACGGGGATTCTCAAAATGTTGCGGTTCGATCCTCTGCTAGAGCATGTTTGATGCTGAATTTACTGAACAACTTGGGTTGGGCAATTGTAGGCAGAAGTTCATAGTACATGGATGAAAAAAAAAGGCAATTGTAGGCAGAAGTACATGGATGAAAAAAACCCAACGAGCAAAGTACTGGTTCGATATTGAACGGTCTTACAAAGACAATGAAGACATGCGGGTCGACTGCCGATGATTT
Source organism: Kaempferia elegans (assembly GCA_037974815.1). NCBI lineage: Eukaryota > Viridiplantae > Streptophyta > Magnoliopsida > Zingiberales > Zingiberaceae > Kaempferia > Kaempferia elegans. Next base: position 10,165 of record JBBPFQ010603926.1, on the reverse strand, counting down.
GATACTACGCTTTTGTGATTTACCCTTGGAGATAATTAAATGATATTAGCATTTCCATAGATGTCACGCATGTGCATCCCTCTCATGGATACGTAAGGCTTCTCAAAGAGGGTAAAATACTGTAGAAATCCTCTGATAAATTAGCTGTAACAAACTAATAGAAAATATTCTTTTATTTCTTTTATTGGTTCTGCTCTTGTAATTATATATTGTCTCACACGGTTGGATGAATGAGATCATCAAACATTTACCCCCAATAGAATACCTTTTTTATTTTCTCAACTTGGTATCAGAGCCATGGCGGAAGCCTCCTGACATATTGACATCAGCTCGAACGTCATTCCTAATCTAAACCTTAATTTCTTGATTATTAATCCGGCCAATAAAATCAATTCTGTCAAGCTTAATGATGAAATTTTCTTTTCTGACATCTCCAGGTGTTTGTTGGTAATTGTGGATTGAGACTGGAATTTTTTTATTAGCGACTCTTCGCCCATCCCACCTAAATCAATCACCATGGAGGAGAATTCTGAAGTTCTGAATCCTCTATTTATAACTTAACCCGGCAAAATCAATTTTTATTCTCCTTTTTATTAGCTTTAACGTCGGAGAATGTTCAAGGTCAGATGGTTGGCTATCAGCCTAACTTTGGTCTAGCATCTCCGCCTACTCATTCAAAGGACCATGTGATGTGCTGGAATTTTTTAATCAGTGATTTTGCCCATCCCACCTAAATCAATCACCATGGAGGAGAATTCTGTAGTTCTGAATCCTCTATTTATTACTTGATCCGACAAGATCAATTTCTATTCTCCTTGTTATTAGCTTTAACGTCGGAGAATGTTCAAGGTCAGATGGTTAGCTATCAAACTTCTACCCAACTTTTGTCTCACATCTCCGACCTACTCATTCAAAGGCCCATGTGATGCATACAAGCTCTAGTTGCATACATTGAAGAAGGGGCAGTCTTAGCAAGAAGGATTACAACAACAAGATGAAAACCTCTGTTGATATCCTCACTGCCTTTGGACATCCCATTTTTGATGAGGATCACGTCTTGTATATTCTCGTTAGGTTGGCTTAGAATACAACTCGGTTGTTGTTCATGCCACATCCAGAATTGATGTTGTATCTTCTACATATGTTGGAGCCCTTTTACTCTCTCATAAAGGGAGGATTGAATCTTACTTTGCTGATGCGGATGACTCTTCCCCATATACCACTACTCAGCCCACTGCTAATATCACTCAATAGAATCCTTTCCCTCCACCATCCCCGCAGCACCATACATCTAATCATCCATCTATTGTTGTTGCAATGACTCGTTCTGATGTTGTTTCTAATGACTAGTGGTTCTTGGATTCTGCTGTCTCTCATCATGTCACTAATGAGCTTGTTAATCTGACACTTGGGTATGAGTGCTCCAGCAGAGGTACAATTCACAAAGGAAATGACTCAAGTTTACTCATCACCCATATTGGATCTTTTACATATCATTACTACTCTTGTTCTAGTGCCCTTTCCTTAATTCATTTGTTCCTTATATTACTAGTTTGCTCAAGATAATGCTCTTTTCTCTGAATTTTACTTTTTTTTTTTTTTTTTGTTGTGAAGGATATCACGACGCATGCTCCCCTACTCCAAGGCATTTTACATGATGGGTTATATAAAAACATCATGCTCATTTTTTTTTTTTTTTTTGTCAACTAAGATGAAAAACTTACACGGAGCCAGCCAATCAGCTTCAGAATTAATTATATAAGTAAGAATTGGACACCTGGCTTAATAAAAATAAAGTAAAATAAAAAAGGCAGCATGGCTAAAGAGTTCGAGGAGTGGAAGGCTGAGTAAGAGCACAAAGAGAGGTGCAGAGACAAGTTTGAGCTTATATATAAAAACATTCCATGGAAAGAATCAAGATCAGTGCAGAATATCATCAATATTGTTGCGATCATGGAAAGGATGATCGATGATATTTTCTTCAACATTTAAATATTCATGATTTCATTTCTACGTGCCAATTTTGTATCAATAGAATCCAAAAATAATCTCTGCTCTCCCTCCGTCGATAGTAGCTTTCCTCCTTGCTGATGAAGCTCAAATCAGCTGATTGACTAATCACCCATTCTAAAAGCTCAAGCTTTTTAAAGAGATTAATTTATATATTTATTCTAGTTTATCCAAAACTTAAACAGATTCTCTCCTAGATTGATTTAAAGCTTATGACAAGATTGGGTGTAAATTCAGGTTTAAAGAAACAACGTAAAAAAAAACAATATATAGCAAGTCTTAAACAAATTCTGAATCTTTGTAAACATATGCAAATAACAAAATACCGTATTCAAACATATCACACTGGTAAGTATATGAGAACTGGTTCAGATCATAGGTTGCTGCTGAAGCTTCATCTCATCTTTGCCATATTTCTGAAAAAAAGTATTAACAATTCCATGATCAGTTAAAGATGTCAAGAGTTGAAATGAAGCAAAATGAAAAGAATTTAATTTAAGAGTTAGAAGATTCAGAACGTGTAAGCAGTCCTCTGGGAACGATTGCAGGAATGTTGTCTTAATTGTTCAACTTGGAAGGAAATCACATGCATCGTTGGTTCAGTAAGGAATGCAATGCTCCTGTAGAGAGCGTTCATGGGATCAGGAAATTACCAGCAGAGTTGGGGGAATGAACTCCACTACTCTTTGCAATCTGCTGAGCTTGGGAAACTGATCTTTGCACGCGTGGAGATGAGGTCTGCTTTCCGTTTTCGATAGGTAGTGAATGCCTTTTCTTAGGCGGGGTATCAAGCAGATCAGGACTGGACTTCATAGATGCACTAACATGAGCTTTAGCTCTAGCAGATGCAGTGGCCTGCATGTAACCTGGTAGAGAACTGCTATTACTGAGCCTGGCCTCCTGATCGATAGGATGCATCTTGGCCGTCCCAAAGGAGTTGCTCCTCTTTAGATTCCTAGCATCCTTTGATAAGTTCCCTGTGCTATTTCTTCCAACTGAATCTTTATCTTGATTGGATGGTGATTTTTTACTTGCCAAATTAGATCTGTACCCATGAGTACGCTTGTTATGATCCCTCTTGCTCTTGCTGGAACTCACAGCAATGTCACTAGATGGCGTGCCATGTGGATCAGCTGCCATTGCATGAGTTCTGCCAATCCCCTCAGGTGACCTAGGTTGTTCTATTTCTTCCAAACGGCTCTGTAAATCTGAAATAGTTGGCTCAGCTGCATTTTGATGAACATGCACGATGCTAGTAGAAACATCTGAGTCAGCAATAGTATGCTCAACTCCATCAGGTCTTTGTGTTTCATTTGCATCAGAATATAAGGTAGGGACACTAACACTGCTGTCCAAATTTTGGAGACTAAAAGTTTTCTCAGCAAGGTTCTGTTCCTCCAGTGTACCAATTTCATGAACAATTTGCCGACCATCATCTTCAAATTTCCCCAGGGAGTCGAGAGTGGAGGAAATGGTACCACATTCTGAAGCTGCAGTTTGAATTCTCAAATCATGGAACATTGAGTTCTCTGCTGAAATTGCCTCACTATTAGGAAAAGATTCCACGTTTAAGTTATTGTTTTCGGTTTTCACTTTTGATGCAACATTTTGATTAGCTGAACTAGCAGAGTGAGCAATAAAAATAGGGTTACATGATTTTTTGGAAGCAATTACAGATTTTTTCTCCCCTTCTGTCTCAATTGATTCAGATAATTCACTTTCACTATTGGACGTGCCTTTTGTGCATCCAAGCATATGAGGTATAGTATCATACAATATTTCTGAGCTCAAGTTTGGTTGCAGTGCTTTGGGATCTGATAAAGAATTTGGACTGTCATTCACCATCTCAGTGTTTATACAACCTTCAACACTACTGCTGGAAACCTCATTTCTGAGCTCCAAATTTTCACCATCGGCATTTGGCAAACATTTGCTAGAATCATCTGAAGCAATCACTGAAGTTTGAAACTCAAAGTTTCCAGAATTTTCAGTTGCTACACTATTTTTACCATCATCTTTGAAGAACGATTCTGATGAAGACAAATTAGGCTCAGATTGCATTGTGGAAACACTAGGTGGAATATTTTTCTCTGGTTCACTGTCTGCTACTGTAGCATCAGCATCTGATTCCAAATTACTTTGTTTGACATTTTGTTCGTGTTGGCTTACTCCCGATGATGTTATAGCCATCCATCTCTCTAACCACTGCCATGCTGAATCAGACTTTGATGGAACACATTTTATGTACATGGTTTTTGTCGTTGGTGTGGTCTCCATAAGCTTGTAAGAAAATAAGATGGAATTTCTCATTATTGGAAATTAAATTTAAGAAAAAACCATTCAGAAACATTAAGAATTTGCCATACCTGACGAGCAAAGCTATTTGAAAGTAAATATTTTATTGGTGTTTTATTTGATTTCTCAGAAGAAGTTTCCGCTCCCTGAGAAAAATTTGTAATAAAGAAAAATAAAACCAAGCAGCAAAAATAATAATTAAAAATAATTCAGTACAGGAAAGATAAAATTTGTTATTGGATACAAGTGTATATTTATGAGTGGAGAAATCCAAACTAAAATGAGAAAAAAATGTAGCACTATGATCCATACCCATATCATAGTCAAATAAAGAAATTAAGTAAAAGGATATAATAGACAGATATTATCTCATCACACTCCAAACAGTGCCCCTTCTTAGGTTTTTTTTTTTTTTTTAAAATTCAAATATATGTTTAAACACGTCTAATTTCGACCTCTAGATCTCATATGGTAAACTCCCATGTCTTAACCATCGCACCGTCTCGAGGAGACAGTGCCCCTTCTTAGGTTATTGTTTTTACATGTGGGTGGATTGAAGGTTCTATTTGTAGCTTCTTCATTCAAGGTCTGCAAATCCTTTCCCTGCCCCTTCTTGGCATACTGGTCTCCCTCCATCCACCTTTTTTACTAGCCCAGTATGAATCTCTATGCAAAGTCATTCATAATTTGTGTAACGACATGATTTATACATAAACGCAATTCTGGTGAACTAGTTTGTTCACATTTCATGTTTTTAGAAAAAAGAAACTGCAAAGAAGGGCACAATCATGATTCTTGGGCACTTACTGAAAACAATGTCCAGAAATGAATTGATTAAAAGCAATTGGACGAAAAACAATGAGAAAATCACAAATCACAGTAAATCATGAATATACTCCCAGCAAAGTCAACGTTGACAAAGTAGTTTGAATAAATAGACAGGAAACTATCAAGCTAAGACACATTTTTAGGGATTGTAATCCTCAGAAACTCACCCAAGGGCCATTAGTAGACCAACATGTCTAAAGTTCTATAACCACCTATTTTATATTTTTTGTAAATACTAATCCAGTTAGGATAGCATGATGTAAGATGTGGTATTTTAATATTCTTGCAATAAGCTGGATAATAAACAAACAATAAGCAATAAGAGTTTGAAAGATCTCTGATTTATATACCTCAGAGTTGGTATCTCTTGAGGAAGGTAAGTTTCCAATTAATTGGCAAGTAAGACGAGCCTTTACAAAGGTCTGCACTCTTATAATCGCTAGGATACACCGCAAAGTTCCAATAGCCTGTCTTCTAACTAGATGTCCACGTACAGCTGCTTGTAACTTGACAACGCTCCTAAGTTTATGGAGCATTTTCCTAGCCTGAGACATTTTTATTGTTAAAAAAAGATACGAAAAAACTAAGATAGAATCACAACAATGGATACTACCAAATAACCCCTTATGGCAGCCTGAAGAATAATAGCATCAGGTTCATTCAGATAAGGGTCAGCTGGAGTCGCGATTCTGTTAGAAAGAGATGGTTGAGCCTTTGAATTCACAATATTTGATGGAATTGGAGATGTTTTAACTGGCTTTTCTTGCGCTGGGGTGTTTTCTGACAAGTTATATTTTGTTGAATGAAGAGTCGTTGTCGAAGCTTCTTGGCTCTGTTTGCTAGAGCAAACAGATACGGGTTCTGAGATAACACTGTCATTAAGCACTTGATGCTTGGATGATCTCTTATGGAAACTCCATCTACGTCTATCTGCTAAAGATTTTGCCTGACAAAACAGGAGATATTAACAATTCATACAAATTGACACGAGAAGAATCACAGTTTGAAGGACAATCAATTAACACTTGAGCATCAGAATTTCTATATTCAAAAAGCCTTTTTTAGTTAAGGGATTCCAGTGGGAAAAACAAATTAAAAAGAAAAAAAGCTTAGCTAATACACGGTTATTAAGTACTCTAGTCAAATTCATAGTGCATTACGCTACTACTGATGAAATAATAAATATCTGTGTGAAAATGCCTTTTAGACATGATGTGCTTTATAGCAATAGAAAAAACTTTAGTTTACTGAAGAGTGAAAAGTGAATTCACGCATCTGTACTATCGTCTGCCATTTAATTCTTTCATCCAAGGTTTTTATTCTCTTGCACGCGAGGAGGAGGTTCCATGGTTTAGGAAACGAGACAGAAAGGGGAAAAATCATTTATCAATTTTGTGGAAAGAAACAATATCAACTTGCTAGAGATGACATAGAATAATGGGTTATAATCTCCTCATGAGATGACTAGAATTACAAATGCAAATATATAGATGTTCAAATTTACACCAGATTCTACCAAAAAGAAAAAAATCAGTTGAGATTGACAATCTCACTGGGAAGAATCTAATCCAAATAATGGGCATATCGGATCTTAGCATCAAGAAGTATCTTCCACTATCAAAATTTGGTAGCAAAATTGGTTTAGTACTCTGTAGATCATAAAAGGAAAAAAAACATAGTAATAATAATAGTAATTAGGATGCTCATTCGCACTAGTGGTATTCACTGTCTCTCTTTTCATCCACTTTCTTCAGTTTGCATTCACCAGGTTGGCACTTAAAAATCTAACATCATGATTCGTTACACAGGCCAATGTCAATGATATACGAACATTCTCTCCTCTCAAATATTGAAACGGTTTAACACAGGCACGCAATAATTACATTAGAAAACGAAAATCAAATATCTAGCAAGAACAATGTCGAGTAACCTGCATCTCCAATCATCCAGAGTTCAGATCCAAAGGTAAGGGAAAATTCATCCGGATCAATGCACTCACGGAGATCCAAACAATCACCTGATTTACCTACTCAATTCGCATTTGAAAGAGTAAGATGGCAACAGAGCTAACTGGACTGGAGATTCAGCTAGATAGGAAGAACATGGTGATCTGATCAACATCACTTCGTTCACTAAATAAATAAATAAATAGATCATGGATGCAACCTGTTCCAACTACTACGCAGAGAAGATCCTAGCATTCCCTTCACTTGCAGAAACAGCAAAGAGTATGGATCCGATCCAGAAACCAGACATTCAGTATCAACTAAGCACGGCAAGGAACCAGCGGACCAGAACGATTACCTCATCCACAACGTGCTCGTCGTCGTCGACGGCATCCCCGCTACCGCAGCCGATGATCTTGAAGCACGAAGTAGAAGACCTTCCCATCTCCGCCTCCCTCCCTCCGCTTCCCCTGTCCTCCCTTCGGCTCTGATCTAGGGTTAGGATCGCGTGTTCCCCTTTTATAAAGAAAGAAAGCAGGCTCTCCTCGATCTCTCCGGAGCTCGGTTCCGGCGAAGCCGATCGAAAATGCCAGCCGCTTCACTTAAATTAAATCCACTTAAATGCCGCTCCACTGACATCGGCTCCCGATCCGTCAACATCCTCTGAGAACTCTCGGCAAACTTACCAACACCGTAGAATCCTCTGTCATTTCGGGGCCCACGACATCAGGGGGCCGCTGAAGCAGGTACGAAAGAGGGTTCATAGTGTTTCCGTCTGCCTGCCTACCGTTGATGTAACGTCCATCGGTGTCGCTTCCGCTTCCGTTGAGGCGCCAGGACATACGAAATTATTTTCAAAATCAATTAATATTATAAAACAATTTATCAAAGGGATAGGTAGAATTTCTGAATTTATCACGAGGCGATGCTAGTTTGGTATTTATAAGCAGCCCAGGTCCTAACCTTTCGGAGGCCCGGGGTGAAAAATGAAAATGTGCCCTTTTTAAAGTAAATATCATTTACAATGACTTCTTCTAGCTTTTCTAGATGCAAACTCATCTATAATATTATTAATTTCAAGATTTTCTAAAATCTCTTTTTCAATAGATAAAATTGCTAATCCATTCAATCTGTCTTGCGACATCGTTGATCTCATATATGTTTTCAATAATTTTAATTTTGAGAAACTCCTTTCAGCTGATCCTACAGTAACAGGCATAGTCAATAATATTCTATAAGCAATTGCAACATTTGGATAACAATCTATATTTTTTACAAAATTAAGAATATCAACTGCTGATATTATCTCGTTTGGTAAAGTCACTTGTAATATTTTTAATTCTGTAAACAAATCATCTAACTCAACATCTAATGAATTGTCATGTGTAAAAGTGGATGTTAGATTAACACAACATTTTCTCAACTCATCATTATCTAATGATTTTAATGTTTTCGAATCAAACAAAAAACCAAATATATTTTTAAATGTTTTCATTTCATCAAATCTAGATTTCAAAGAAGAAATTGCCATGTCTACAACAATCACAAAATAATCAATTCTAAATGATTCTTCGGGTGATAGTGAAATTTCATTATCTTCTTTCTCATCAAATTGTTTTTTTCTAAAAATACGACGTTTCATTGAAAATGTTGGCTCTATATTCATATCAGATGCAAGACTTTTAGCAATAATTAAACTTGTTGCAAAACCATCGTTCCTATACTTTTCAAAATATGATATTAAACCATCTAATTGTTTCATAGCAGAATCAATACACATAGATTTTGATTGTAACTTCTTACTTATCATGTTTATAGCAAATAAAATGTCATACCAAATAACCATACCAAGTAAAAATTCAAAACTTTCAATTGAGTTAACTATACTTTCAGCTTCACTCTTAGACTTTGCATCATCACAAATATTATATAACTCTAATAAAGCATTTCGCACTTCAAGAGCCTGAAATCTAATAGCTTGAACACTTTTAATTCGACTTTCCCAACGCGTATTTGAAAAAGATTTGACAGTTAATCCTTTCACATTATCAAGTAAAACTTTCCATCTTTTAGTAGAACTTGAAAACAATGTATATATGCGTTGGACTACTCCAAAAAAAGAAACGGCTTTAACACAAGAATGTGTCATATCACTAAGAGTCAAATTAAGACTATGACAAGCATGACATGTATAACGCTCTGGGGTTTATTTCAAGCAACCTCTTTTGAACTCCTTGGTGTTTTCCTTTTATATTAGAACCGTTATTGTAATCTTGACCTCTAATATTTTTCAATACTAAGATCAAGTGATTTTAATACATTTTGTAATTCATTAAAAAATCCAAAACCATATGTGTCAGTAACTTTTAGAAACTCTAAAAAATACTCTTATATTTTTACATTGCTAGATGACATATTAACACATCGTACTATAAAAGTCATTTGTTTTTGATGACTTATATCTGGAGTACAATAAAAAATTACTAAAAAATATTTTGTCTCCTTAATTTTTTTAATGATAATACTTCTAACATTATTAGCTAAAAGAGAAATCAACTTATTTTGAATTTTATGACCAAGATAATAATGATGAATTTCATGATTTTGAATGTGTCTAATATGATCTTGCATCACAACATCAAATTCAGCAATCATTTCAATCAACCATAAAAAGTTTCCATTATTTTCTTGATATAGTTTCTCATTAGATCCCCAAAAAGTTAAACAACATTTAAAAAAACATTTTACAATTGCTAATATTCTTGTAAGAACTTGTCTTCAATGCTCTCTTTCTTTAGAGATTTTTCATTGTAAATCTTTATCAATTGTTTCATTTTTATCTAGCCTCATTTTTAATTCTTTCCAAGAGTTCATATTAGTTATATGTTCAATAGAATTTTCATATTCTTTAAGTCGTTCACTAATATGTTTCCAATCTCTAAACCTATCATTTGCTAAAGAACTTATATTATTTTCAGATTTAATAACCACTACAAGAAAAGAGCTCACAGACATCAGTGGAACAACATCGGTTTTAAGCAATTTTCGGTGTCTTTGAGTATTTTAAATCGGTTTTTTCAAAAACT
>JBBPFQ010601750.1:0-15828 GCA_037974815.1 Kaempferia elegans | reverse complement strand
TTTTTAAATAGTATTAACCAAATAAATTAAATTAATTTTAAAAACATATTATTATTTATTTAAAATAATATTAAATTTAAATTTGAAAATCAAAATTAAAATGTCATTTATTTAATATAAAAATAATAATAAGAACGTTGGAGACGGTAAATAACGATGGTTTAGTTAAATGAACGTAAGTGTGTATTAATAATAGAAAATTGTTAATATATTGGATGTGTCATACATTCAATGATAATTAATTCATACCCATATTGGCGCCCTTAGATGGTAAAAATGTGATTTGCTTGTCAGCACCACCAATCTGTCCCAAGACTAACATAAAAGAGTTAAATCATGGAGGATTACTTGCCTGAATAGTGAGAATAGACACCTTAATTTCACCAGAATTTGATCCATCATGTGAGGACTGTGCCCTTAGAGAAGGTAGCTTTGAGGGTAAAAATGGAAATCCAATCTAGACTTTTAGGCGTAAGAATAAAAGTATATATAATAAAATCAGTTTTCAGTCGTACTAGAGAATCGGAGATGCAAGTTGATTTCAAGTTCTTTTAATTTCCTGCAGCATGTGGCTTCTAATCTAACAGATAATTAATTAATCAAGCAATAATTTATACTTTAACTTGATGAACGACGAAGTCACTCATGTGATACTGCTAAGGCAAGCAAGCAACGCCGGAGACGTCGACGATGGTTCCTTCTCCGACGACACGTACGAATTGACAGGAAGACCCCTCTCTCTCTCTCTCTCTCTATATATATATACTCGAATATCAATCCGCCTAAACATCCAAGATTGGCACACATTATTCAGTTAATTAATTACTTCATCGATCGTCTCCCTGTAAATGGCAGCTGCCTCGGCATCTTCTAACTCTTTCTTCTTCTACCTCCTCCTTTTCTTCTTCGCTCTATTGGCATCCGTCGATGCCTCTTCCTCCTCCTCCATCATCCCCGACGTCTACCTCCACTTGCGCTTCTACAACCACGAGAGGGTCCTCGGCTCCGGCCCCGACGCCACCGTCGTATACGCCGTCGAGCGCCGCAACTCCACTTCCGGCGCCGGCTTCGGCAACGTCATCGTCTATGACAATCTCCTGAGAGAGAGCGTCGACCCCAACTCGCCGATCATAGGCCGGAACCAGGGCATGGGAGTTGGCTCCAGCACCGCCGAGGATTCTGGTCTTACCAACTTCCAGTTGGTGTTCACGGCCGGCGAGTACCAAGGGAGCTCTCTCGCCGTGCAGGGGCTGTTCCCGGTGGCTCCGCTCGGGACCCTATTCGAACGAGCGATCACCGGCGGCACCGGCCGATTCCGATCGGCGACAGGGTATCTCTTGACGCGAGAAATTCGCAGCACAAACACGACACTCACCGCGCAACTCGATGCACACTTCACAATCCGTTGATGATGTTCGTTAATCAACTAATTATCTTAAATATTAAATAAATTCTTCAATATTTCTTGATGATACAAACTGCACTTCGGTCTCTATATACATTCGTTCCCTGTTCGTATTAATCAAATGGCAAAGTTGAAGTTGGATTAGACAGAGAAAGAACTGACACGTGTCCTACTAACCAATTAGATTATTCAAGGCCGTACCTAAGCTTGTTTTTAATTCATAAAGAAACACCTGCTGACCACGTGCCAACTGCCAACCTCAACATTAAATAAAATATACCTGCAGGATTTCCAAGTAGTTAATTAAAATAAAATATTTTTTTTAAAAGTGTAAATTTTTTGTGGCCAATTTTGCAAGTAGTGAATGAACGGTCATAAAGAGCGTTCCGTCCTTACCTTTCCGGGTTTTAACGGATGGGGGCACGAATCCTAAAGCTGGCGCGGGGCCCGCAAGTCGGCGCCAGCCAACTGGGTCGGTCCCGGGCAGCCGCCGATCCCATGTGCGCTCCCCCTCTGGTGTCGCTCCAGCTCCGATGCTACGTGTCTCCCGTTCACGGCCGGATCACGGTCCAGGGAATGTGGCCTCTCCCAATGGTTGTTTTTTCCATCAGACGGCCTCGATGGATTCTTCACCTTCGGATCAGACGGACAAGGGAGAAGGAGCAATGCTACTGTTGAGCTAGGCTCTCGGTATCACCGGTCGACCAGTCTTATAGCTGTCGGCGCCTTCTTCGCCCTCTCTCTCTCTCTCTCTCTCTCTCTCCAGTTCACTCTCTGGTTCTCTCTTCCGGGCCTGTGATTCCCTTCGCTAGAGATCGGAAATCAGAAAGGCTCGAGGCGAGGAGTAGTTGGATCGAGCAGCAATAGTGGCGAAATGCGGGGATTATTGCGGTTTTATTTTCCGACCTTCACCCTAATTGTCGTTTGACTTGGTTCTCGTTTGTGAGGGTATTTTGGGTGTCCTAAATCTTCTTCCTTTACGTTCTTCTTGTTATCTAGTTAGCATGTGAAAGATATCTTCTCTGGGAGCTTTATGTTGTTTTACTAGCGGTTGCGCTCCTCTAAGTTGGCTTGTTTTCCCCGTTCTTTCTCATTTTAGATTTTTGGGATAAAAAGATATCTTCGTATGACGGATCAAGTTGCTTTCGTTGAAGAGAATCGTTTTTTTATTGTGACGCTGAGATGATAAATTTATTTACTTTTACGTCAAATCGTTGTATTTTAAGTGAAAATTGTTGCTCAATTTCATGCCCTTATCGTTTCTGTTCCTCAAGTTATGCACGGAGGTGCATATCTTATTTTGGAGCAGATTTGATATTTACTTTGTGTTCACGCGTATCATTTGTTGGCTTGCAGGGCATCGGTGGCTGCCGATATGGTAAATTCGGCAACAAGTGAGAAATTAAAAGAGATGGATTGGGCCAAGAATATCGAGATTTGCGAACTTATTACACACGATCCATTGTATAACATTTTTCTTAAATCATTGTGATTGTCATTTACAAGTTACAACTCTCCTATTGCCTTTGTATAACTACGAACATCTATTTTAGGCGCTTAAAATATTTCTCACTATAATGGCAATATTAATATGAAATTGTAAAAGATCAAAACTTCCTTTTCCCCATATTTTACCATTTTGTGCATGCGTTTTGTTTGTCCATTACGTTCTCAATCTTAAAGCACCATCCTCTTGTGTTGTTTCTACAATTGGTTGCTTTTGCAGGCAATCCAAAGCTGTCATCAAGTCAATAAAAAAGCAGTTAAAGAATAAAAATGTTAATACTCAATATTTCTCTGTTATGGTAAGTCCCCTTTATAATCTTTTTTGAAATCTAATTTCTTCCAAATAATAATTTATCTAAATTATGAATGTCAGCAATTGCTTTTCTTTTCTTCAAGAGGATGAGTTATGTCTATGTTACTTGATTGTTATTGCAGTTGCTGGAAATGGTAATGAATAACTGCGGAGTGCAAGTTCACAAACAAGTGATTGATAATGAAATTTTGTCAATTCTAGTAAAGATCGTGAAGAAAAAGGTTGTTTCTTAATATTTTGTCTGTGTATATATCTTCTACTAAATGCTGATAATATATTTGTGTCATTTTGGACAAACAAATAACTAATAACTAATTTGACTCATTTGGTTCCAGTCTGACTTGCCTGTTCGAGAAAGAATATTTCTTCTTCTTGATGCAACCCAAACAGCCCTTGGAGGAGCCTCTGGAAAATATCCACAGTACTATGCTGCATACTTTGAGCTGGTTGTAAGTAATGCAAGCTCAAACATTATCCATTTGCAAGCGATTCTCATCAAGAAATCCTATAAATCATTTACCCAGTGATTTTGTTCAAAGATGCTAGTGTATTTTGGAACTTTTATCTAAATCAATCCTATATAATTGCACTGCGATTAGACTTCGTCTCTTTTTTTTGGTGAGATGCTAAATCTCTTAGAAGGTCCAAATTTTAGTAGTTTGCTGCTAATTATAATTGAGATGCAATATAGCAAGATTACATTACTTTTATTTTTACTAAAATCAAAATTGATTAGAAGTATCTATTTTATAACATTTCCTAACCTCCAGGTAGATGAATAAGACAGTTATGACAAGACAGCAGAACGGGCTATTGTTGGATATTTACATTCCCTTTGTTTCATTCCTTTCTTGTTTCTATATAGTGTGCCTAGTCAACCCCACCTAGTGGGATAAAACTTGTTGTTGTTGTAGTGTGCCTTCTTAGTTTGATCAATCCATCTATCTTATTCAGTATGATTGTTTAGTTGATTCATTACTGAAATTTGGTTTCTCTTCCTCAACAAGTCTTCTGGAGTACAATTTTCTCAGCAGACTCATGTTGTCATAGCTCAAAAATCTTCTCCCAAAAAGCAAGCAAACAATTTTCAATCTCAAGAATTCCCATCTCAGGAACTAGGGAATGTTGTGAAACAGCTAACCACTCAGTCCATACCTGACTCGAGGTACAGTGAGCTGGTAATTTTACTTTGGATAATTTAGCTTATCGTGTCATTAGCAGCTGGAGACTAGGGCAGTTGCTTACCTGCATGGTTAAGGTGGATGATTGAATGTTTGAAGCTTTATTTCATTAATTTAGAAGTTTCCACATGATGTTATCTCAATGGTTATATAGAACCACATCAATTTCTATAACACTGGGACCTCATATGTTGTATGCAATGTATTGCTTGTTTGGTATCGTTTGGTCATTTAAAAGATGAAAGCTGTAAATGGTAACTGGAATCTGTAAGTTTGAGAACAATAATTGAGATGTTCATGCTTGGAAAGTATGTAGTTTAAATATAATTTGAAGTGATGAAGCATTGGTTGCATTGGTTGTCACATGACATGAAGCTTACACATTTTTTTATCAAACATTTCATGCTATATTGGAGCTCGAAATCATTTAACAGACTTTTTTAAAGCACTGTTTTTCTTGGAAAATAAATGATCATTATTCTTACACTTCCAACAAAGGATTACAATGTTCAACTGATTTGGCATGCTTATTCTTCTTTTCGTTGCTTGTTTTCTCAGCATAATAAATAAAGCTTCTAGCGTCTTGGAAGTAGTAGTACTGCATGATGTGTTGAATGCTCTAGATCCCAAGCTTCCAGTTCAACTAATCTGGCATGCTTATTTCTTCTTTTCGTTGCTTGTTTTCTCAGTATAATACATAAAGCTTCTAGCGTCTTGGAAGTACTGCGTGATGTGTTGAATGCTCTAGATCCCAAGCTTCCACTGGTATCATTTAAATTACTCGCTTTCCTTGTGCATCTGTTATATAATAATGTATGATTTTCTTAGTCCAACATGTCAGGTGGTTTAAGTTGGTCATGACTTTGAAGTCGCTAGTATTCATAATTTGATTCGTGTATCAATAAGTGTGACATTTTCGATCATGACTATGCCACTAAATTATGATTTAGAAAAATTAGTAATTTAAGTCACAATAAGTCACATCATGATTGTTGAAATATGGAAAGATTTTGCATTAGTTAATTTATGATATATATTCGCATATTAAATTGTGCTATGTGATCAGGGTGCATCTGATGAATTTATATTGGATCTAGTGGAACAATGCTCATTTCAGAAGCAACGAATCATGCAGCTAGTGATGACCTCACGGTAAAATGCCAAATGCCAATCTTTGTTTTTTTAAAAAAGAAATCTATTTAGTCAGACGTTTTCATTACTTTTTTCTTGGACAAGGTTATTTTGTTTACTCTTTCAAAGCTTATGAATAATTTTCACCTTTTTGTCTTTGTGAAAAAAAAACAATATAGATATGAAAAGCAAAACACAGTGGAGTAATATGATTTTTCTCCTTTTGGTTACTTGTTTTATTCATTGTTTGGATGTTGCTTGTTCCTTCATGAACAATATTTCATATGGGATGAAACACAATATTTCATATGTTTCTTGTTCCTGCAAAACACAACTCTAGCAGCCTTGTCTAGCACCATTTTGTGTGCCAGTCGGCGCATGAGGTGAAACCTTAAACCTTGCTAGTCTACCTGTAAAAATATGTAAACGTCCATTTATAATTTGTTTAACTAAGCTGAGAATTAAGGTGCTTAATAATTGGAAACTATGTAAATATATGTTTATGCTAATTAAGGTTATTCTTATGATGGAAGAATTTGTTGGTTGAGTTGTGTCATAGAACTTTTGAGAAATGTAATCAAGAGAAGAATAAATGATGAAACAAAAAAACTTATAAAATTAATTTGATTGTGTGTCTGGAAGCTCTACAATAGATCTTATTTATTTAATAAGAAAACTATTGGAGCAATATGGATTAAAGAAGAAAGGTATGACTATGATTTTTATTAACATATATGGTTATACAATTACTAGTGCTAAAACTACTAAGCTTCTTTTCAGACTAGTAGCGAATGAAATTACTAGTTAGATTCCATATAAATTTCTTTGGCATGCGTTATTTGCAAATCAAAGGGAATATTTAACTTGGATGCACAGGAAATCCTTGCATGTTAGTGATTTAGCTATCTTGAATTTATTCAACAAGGAAAATATATTAGCGAATATATCATTAGTAGGAGGAAGAGTAGGTGGAGATTTGTGTAACAAGATTCAAGCTAGACAAATAGTTGAATTTCTCAAGTAGGTGGAGACTTATATGTCTTAGACTCTTAGTATTATTACCACAATCAATAATTGCTCTCCAACATCAAAGATTTTACCAAATACATGATTCATATTATGGTTAAAATAACAACAACCATCTTATCATCTGACATAATGAAGGCTCATTTTTACTATCTGATGACCCCCAGTTAGAGGATTTAATTCTTTAATGATAGTTCTTTTTAATTTAGAGAGTGCTTGATGCATATGGCTCTAGATTTTGTTCTGTAAAAGAAATTACATGTTGCTACCACTCAAATATAAGCTGGCGTTTTTTTGATAACTTCAGGGATGAGAAGTTGGTTACTCAAGCCATTGAGTTGAACGAGCAGTTACATCAGATATTATGTCACCATGATAGACTTCTCTCAGTTAATGCTACAGCTACTCCAGCTTGTGATGTCATCAATGGGGAAGGGGAGGAGGAAGAGGATGCCGAAAGCCTGTGGCGAAGGTAAAGTTAATTAGCTTCATTTTTTTTGTGTGCATATGCTGAAAACATCCAGAAGATAATATGTGTCAGCTGTAGTTGGCGCTATCTTGTTATAAATTAGACTGATGTTGATATTGGAAGACCCTAGTATTTCTGAATAGAGTTCTTCAACTAGTAAAATAGGTTAGCTTGTATGTTGCCGCCATAATAATCATAAATTCTCTATGATGATGATGACGGCAATAAAGGCACTCATGGCAATAGGTCTTGGCTATATCTGGTGCTGTCATGTTGCTTATCTCAGGTTAAGAATGGTTGTTGATAAATTAAGTTACGAAGTGTTTCTGAACCAAGCTTTTTAACTACTAGGATAGTTTGGCTTGTACAATGTCAAACATTAACCCTTATTCGTTATATTACCATGAGGTGAAAAAGGTAAGTGAAATACGCACGATCCTAATCCCTAAACTTGTGTAAATTTCTATGT
The DNA here is from genome assembly GCA_037974815.1 of Kaempferia elegans. Lineage (NCBI taxonomy): Eukaryota > Viridiplantae > Streptophyta > Magnoliopsida > Zingiberales > Zingiberaceae > Kaempferia > Kaempferia elegans. Next base: position 8,328 of record JBBPFQ010601750.1, on the reverse strand, counting down.
TATTACGGCGGTGTTATTTTTCAAATGGTCACGTGGGGTGACCAGAATAGAGGGAATGTGTTTGCAAAAGTTGGTGTTGTAAGAACAGTTTAAGTGAAACCTAGGAAGATCTTTAGAAGCTATGAAGTTAATTGGATTATTTTGGTAACTCATTGAATTGCACAGGCTCCAAATAGCTCGATTTATTATTGATCTTCTCTAAATATGTTAGAGGTTAATTCGGTTAAATCATCCTAGCTAATATCAGTTGAAAGCATTTTTTTTATTGTCCTGGCAATCTTGGGTGCAATATTTGCTTTACATTTTTTTTTGTGCTTTTACAGAATAAGGAAAGGAAAAGCTTGTGCCGAGGAGGATTCAGATGAGTTGGTACATATTTTCAGATCCGTTCCCAAGGAAAAGATGAGCCGACCGATCATCAGACCACTTTGCATTCAATCATCTGAACTAGATGGTAGACCTTGCCCACCTAACAATCAGTCTATTGGTTTAGGAAGCAAACAACATTCGACAGACGATTTACCACCTCCACCGTCTCAACACAAAGAGAGGGAGAACTTCTTTAACAACAAAGCCATCGACAATTCAGGTCTCGCAGCTCATGTCAGGGGTTTATCGTTGCACAACCACGACAGCAACAGCTCTGGAAGTTGCAGCACTGATTCTGGTGAAAGAGATGTGTTTGGTTTTCGTGACTGATGACCGTTAGAAGACTAATGCTTATGGTAAATTGCAATTGTTTTCCCCTCGACCATGCTGACCATTCGATTCATTGTAGTTTATCTTCTCTTTGGTTTGGAGAAGTGAGTGTTGTATATAAGTATATAACATGGCAGGAAAATCAATGGCTATTTTATCAGTAATGTTGTGCATTTTTCAAGCTTCTCACAGACCTTGATGACCAGATAGAATATTGGGAGCGTGTTTCTTTGTTTAATTCAAACTCTTTTATGTATGGCAAACTTGCAAAAATGTTCATTTACAGATACATTTTACTTCTCATAAATAAATTACATTCCTCGTTCAATCGGTCTCTTAATTTAATATTCTTAAATTGTACGAATTAAGTTAATTTACATTTGTGTAAGAATTGTATAACATATGCGTAATGAGAATTTTTATAAGATTTATTTATTTTATTTAAACATTGGGATTTCAAATTCTATATAAATTTGATTTAAAATATTTAAGATACATTATCATATGAGATTTTAATGTTGAAATTGACTATACGAGCTTCTAACACGGTCATCTTGGTTCAATTCCCGGGTCGAACCTTTTTGGTTCAGACTTGATGACGTGAGATAGGTTCGGCTTGCCGATATTTAACCATGGACCTGTCGGTGAATTTTTTACTCTCCCGTTTTTTTTATTTAATTTGTTTTTAATTGTTCCCTTTCACCTTTCGAACCCTAATTCCGACCACAGTCACCGCTGTCGAGAGCTTGTCGCCGTTGCCGTTGCCGTTGCCGTTGCCGTCGCCGACTCCGTCATCGATCCCTCAGGTAAATTCTCTCTATTCACACTATCATTTCTTATTCTCATCGGTAGATCGTGGGAGGAGTGAGAGTTTCTGGAATCTTCGTCCCTCCAGAGAAAACAAACCCTCGGTCGATGCATCCGGCTTAGTGTTTGTGTCATCTTATCCCCTCACCTCTCTCTATATAAATAAGATGGTTCTTTGCTACCTATAAGAAAAAAGAAAAAAAAAAAAGGGCTCTATGCCCTGGGAAGACCAAAAGGGGATTGGGGGTTCAAAACCAAGGCTTTTTTGAACCCATGGTTCCGATTTGGTTTTAAATTCGTCGTTTTGTTGCATCAACTAGATCATGCAGTCGCTAAATTCACATCCTCAACATTTTTTTATTAAATCCTTGAATTGTATTTACTGTTTCTTGATGTTGGTTTCATGCGATTACAGTCTTTGTATGGTGTCATCTTTTTGGTACTTGGTTCAGATTTTTAGAGTTCATCCTTACTGCTCTTTGTACTGTAGAAGTGCTACAATGTTCCATTGTTCTACAATAATGTGATACAGTCATTTCCTTTCTACTGAGCGGTTGAAATATTATTTATTTTGGATTTCCTATAATACTATAATTAATAATTTTATGAATTAAGAAGGAAAAAAGACATGGCGCTGTATCAAACACTTCAAATTATGTCATGCATCCTGAGTTTCCTACTTGTATTCTGAATCCTGATTTAGTATCATTCTGTTTGGCTTTTTTTTTGTTGTGTACAGAATTGTTAGCGTGTGAGTAAGAAAAGACATGTTTAGCTGCACGAATATTTTTTCTTAACAATGATACTGTTATATCACAATTGTTCACGTATTTGATTAGTTTTTTTTTCCCTTCAATGTAGTAGATTGCTGAAATGCCTCATTGTGATTATAAAGAGACTAGATCTGGGTTCAATATGTTTCATGGAGGGTTTGATTTGATAAGTTTTTTAATCAAAAATATTATGATGAATCCTGATAATATATGAACATCTTAGATGTTGTCACATTTCTGAGTAAATTTGACTTTCATCTTAGTACTTATTGACCAGGAAAAGAAGTGTAACTATTTATTTTGTACCAATTTAATCATTGCAGTATCTGTGAATATTAGTGCTATTCATAACATTTCATTATCAGTTCCTAGATTGGGAGGTTGAGTTACTATAAATAAAATTCTACACATATCATATAATTTAGGTACCTTATTGCCTTGTCCGCACATGTCAATCTTATCTGTTCACTCTCAACAGCGCTTGTTATGCTAGTTGAGTAGTTGGTATTGCAAACATTGAGCAATATAATATCAGCGGATGCCCCCTTCCGTACTATATTAGGATATCCTTTTCTTGTAAATTTACTTTCTACACTACCACCTTACTACACTTTTGTTGGATGGATGCCCTATCTGGATACTTTTAACAACGTATATTTTCATATCCAACTTGTGTATGCCTGCACATTTCTCCTTATATTTCCCTTTGTAATCATTTTGTGTGTATGTGTTTCTTTCTTCTTCCCACTTGTTTGGTTGTAAATAAAGCACACTGTTTGTGTGTCCACCATGCGAGGCTCAGAGCTCTTTTGTCGTCAGCGATCCATCCTGCTACTTTCCAACTTAGTTATAATATAGAATTATGTGGTTAGTTACTGGTTTTGTAGTTTAACTGTTATAGTTTATATTGTCATTCTTTTTTTTGGTTTCATTATTAGACAGATGATTTCTAATTTTTAGTGCTCTTATTTATACTTATTTGTGTTATTAAACAGAATTATAAAAGTTCAGCATCTTAGTTAGATGCTTATTTATAGTACTCTTGATGTTTGATTCTCTGTATTGTTGGTGGATGATTTTATTTGTTTTATTGTTGTTTGACAGTTAAGTTGTTGTTTATTTATTATATTGACATTTAATGCTATTCAGAAATTCTTTCTATTTGGTATTTGAGAAGGTCGAATTCTCATGGATCCATCATATTTGGGCGCTTGGTTATGGAGAAGTGTATTCTGAGAATCAAGCTAAAAGCTCCTGGGAATCCATTAACAATCAATAGTCCTCTTGATATCGACAATGCCACGTTAATTGTTAAGGACACTGCAGTCACTGAGATAACTTCATCTTCTGAAGAATATATTCCTCAAAGTAACAGGAAAAACATGAAAAGGAAGCGTGGTCACAAAACATATCAGAGGAAAGGGAAACAGGCTAAATTGACCAAAGATCTATCTTCTGACCTGGTTTCTTCCGACACAAAAGATAACTTAAATTTAGAACCTTCTGATGATAACCAGTGTGGTTCCGAAATTAAGCCTGAACCCCCTAATGGACCTAATACACCCAGCATTATGTCAAATATTGATACTGAGGCACCTATTGGTAGACCATCTGATAAAAAGGTACATCCTCGAGTTAAAGTAAAACTAAAGTCTGCAAGATTATCTGAGCCTTATAAAAGTGGTTCAGATGCACAAACACCAAGTGAAACAGAGAAAAGCAATCCACAAGTTGCTCCAAGTATGGTTGAATCTGGCGCTGAAAAGGAGGAGAGTACTTTCTCAGACGGGCAGACATCAGATATGAACAATACAATTTCTGATAAATTACGTAGAAAAAAAGGAAGCATTAAGATTAAATCTTCACTTAGTTTAGGTTTTTCAAGTGAGATTAAGCAAGACAGAAATCCTGGTAAGCTTGTCATTTCTTCAGAGTTGCCGGGCAAGAAAAAATCAGTTGTTGCAGATACTGCAACAACAGCGGATACCTCTGTCCCTAGGAACATGATACAAAGAGAAAGAACACTTCCTTCTAATGACCCTCGTTACAGTGACAAAGAGTTGAATGCTGCCTTGGTTGTAAGTAGATGATAAACATTTGAGTTTTGTATCTTCACTTCTTTGGTATGTGAGGCAGAAAATAAATATATTCTCTGATCTGTTTATGATTCAGGTGATAAAGAAAGTAATGAAAATGGAAGCATCTGTTCCCTTTAATACTCCAGTGGATCCGGTTGCTTTGGGAATACCTGTGAGTATATCACGAGATATAATCATTACACAAGTATTTGACACATCAATGTTACTCTTTGAACCATTGTTCTCGTCTTAATGTTTCTGTGTTTCTACCTTTAAATACTGCGGTTATGTATAACTAAGGCTCTTATTTGTCGTTTGTCTTCAAAAGGCCAGCCTCACTTACATGAAATAGTTTATGGATGTTGGGGCGGGCAGAAACCTAACATATCTGACTTGATCTGCATAGTTGCCATGGGGCACTGTTGGGCACGACTTGTTTAGAGCCTTTCTAGGTTGCCATGACACACCTAGAGCCCGACCAACTTGAGCTCCCTGAGTCTGATCATGACCAATTGGAACCTCAGCCCTTTCCCTATGATTACATACATGATTAAAATCCAGGTGTTTTACGATATCAATGATTTAAGGAAGTTTTTATGCATTCAATTACGACCTAAAACTTCTATTGAGAATTTTATTTAAAGGTTATATGCTATTTGAAATTCAGATGATTTACTATGCTATGATCATACCAGGTGGATAACTTAGCTCTTCTTGTTGGACCCTGGTCATTAGTCATGTTTGGTTTGACTTATGCCTTCACTTACTCTGCGAGTTGGATATTTGAGTAAACAATTTATAGTACCTCCTATTTAATTTCTATTACATAATTTACTCTATCATGTTGCTTTGCCAACCTTTCTTGATTTTTTTTGCAGGATTATTTTGATATAATTGACACTCCTATGGATTTTGGCACAATAGTCGAAAACCTTGAGAATAGATTCAAGTACCTGAACTCTGAGGGCGTTTTCAAAGATGTACAATATATCTGGGATAATTGTTACAAATACAACAACAAGGGTGATTATGTTGTTGACCTCATGAAACGAGTGAAAAAGAATTTCATGAAGTACTGGCTGGCTTCTGGTTTATATTCTGATATTTCTGGTAATAGTCATTTTTGTCTAAGAGCATGCTCTTTAAATTTGATTCTAGATAGGAGGTGAGGTAATGTTATTTTTGCTGCCTTCAGAATGTCATCAGGTCAGAAATTAACATGCCTTTTATTTTTCTCTAAATCTTCTGAAACCTTTCTAGTACCACAACACATGGATCATTGCTGGACCTTTTGGGATGGGATACGCTGAATATAGCTCAGTTACATAGTGCATTACCACTTTGTTATAGAGGACAGCAGACACCAGGAAGTCATCTTTCATATTTGTGTCTTGGGTCCTAGTATTAACCATCTTAGCTGTTTGTATGGTGCTTGGAATTCGACTTTTACATGCAAGTACTGCGATGTGTGGAGAATTTAAAAAAAAATGAAAAATGATTGTTTAACATTAGTTTGTCTCATTAAGGTTCCTTAAAAATTTATTTATCCCAACATTTTGTGAACATTTTCAATTTATCCAAATCATTCCGAAATTCCAATTTTGATAAATGTAATATCAGATAATTTAGGACAATTTTGATGAAGTTGAGTTGATTGAGCAATTTCTGAGCTAAAGGCTAAGCTAGCATTCTTGAAGTTTTAAGGCCAAATTAAAAATTTCCCAAAATTCACTGTTCTCACTTATTTGTCTGTAATCCAAAGATTTGCATGAGGACATGGATGGTTCTTTACGCCCACCAACTTATCTTTATCTAGCACTATATTCTTCAGTAGGGTCATATGGTCATGAAGACATTCTGGTGCTCTAGGTATATTAGATACATGATTGACGGAGTCTATTATGAGGCTTAGCTGAGCATCTGTTAGTGGCGCTGAACATTGAAAAGTTCATGTTATGTACTTTAAGCCTTATTTTATGTCATAAATCATGTTTGATTGCTACACTCTTTCTTTAGCAAGACTTTCCAGATATGTTGGCACTAAGTTCAATATATCCACACTGAGGTAATTCTATGAGTTAAATTCAAGATTGATTCATGTAAAGCATAAATTTTGACAACCAACTGTGAACTCTTATCATGATGCATTGGGAGATTTTTATTTAATTATTTTACAGGAATTGATAACTTATTTTTGTTGGATTCTTTATCATCTATACTTATGTAGGAATAGCTGATGAAACTCAAACTGAGGATATTTCACGATCAGGCAAGGACAAGCAGTATTCAAAAAGCAAATCAAAGCATAAACGCAAGCGTTATGGGTAGGTTAACTTTCTAGCATTAACAGAAACTGTATTGAAAACTTCATCTTTTTTGTTGTTCAGAGATTATTGGATAATAAAGACAATATTACATTGTTGTGTTATTGGTAGATTATTAGATAATATAAACTGATCTCTCTCTCTCTCTCTCTCTCTCTCTCTCTCTCTCTCTCTCTCTCTCTCTCACGCACACACGCACACACGCACACACACACAAATTCCCTCCACACACACACATTCGCGTTGTATCCATGGTCCTTATATTAATTCAGCATCTCTCCTGTTATTCCTTGATTTCTAGGACATGTTCATGGTATGCAATTTTACATATTAAAGAACAATACTTCAATTTTTTTTTATTTCTTGTTCTATAAAGCATCTGAGAGAATAAGCTGGAGAGGAATGGAAAAAAGGATGTTGCATACTTGCATGCACTACAGGAAATCATTTGCTGCTTGTTACTGAATTTTCTTATCTTTTGTGGACTCAATACCTAACAAAAATAAGTCTTGTGATATTCATACGTAAAATGATAATAAAGGAAAAATTGATAGAAATTATGGCATGTCTAAATTGTTGTACATTTGACAATGACAAGAAAATTTTGTATTGGTAGTTGATTTCAATTCAAAATGAAATAAACAATAATTCTGCATTGATATTAATGAAAGATATGGACTCGTATATTTTTGTTACGACAACATTATATTAGTCCATTTATTTTTTACTATTAAATTAAATATTGTATTATTTTCTATACTCCTAGATACCACAGCTATTCTGATTAAAGTAGAATTATTTTTTGTATTTATAATTTTTTAATCTAAATCTTACAATACAATTCACAGTGTCTGATATGATTCATGATAATTCATCAAAATGATTCATTATATGGACCTTAATCTTTTGACAACCTTCATATTAATTCGTATTGAATCTTTGAATGACACTATATGTGAATCATTTCTTATGAGATGAGTTGTGAATCAATATGATTCTGACAATTATGATGCTTACTAATATAGATTTTAGATGGTATATTAGTGTGATTTTGTCACTAGGATGGTGTATTTGTATTGCATTTGTAACTCAGATATTTGACATTTTGAAAGTGTCTCACTTTTCATAGGCGTGTTCTTGTGTCTAGGCTCTAAGGTCGCTGAATTCCTAGTTCTCTCTGTGCAGTTTTTCAACCACTTATGCTGCTCATATTTGTTCCTATTAAGAAACACTTAATGTTGATTTACCATAACTTTTTTTATCTAAACAACAATTTAGAGCTTAATCAAAATAATAAGTCCATAAAAACAATTTAAAGTCATTATATTAGAAAAATGTAATTAGCACCCATGCCTTAAACGTCACACATGCAAAAAAATTTAAAATCTTCTACAACAGTTAAATTACTATCGTTTATAACTATTACACTCTTATATGTATGTATATTCTGATTTTGTCCTGCTCTTCTGATAAGATGCATTCTGCTTCATCTGCATAAATTCTGCAGTCACCTTGTTTTGCACCAGTGCGTTAATGCTATGAACTGTGTTTTCAATTGATATTAAGGCCATGTTGTATGGAGTTTCTCATATCTCTTATTGCTCTTTTGCAGGATCGATCAGCACAAAAGTGATTGCCTTTGTGCTG